>APFE030037029.1:8068-60679 GCA_000404065.3 Pinus taeda | reverse complement strand
GTGTGAATTGGCCTCTTCACACACTCACTAACCTCTGATCCAACTACGCAGTCCTAAAGGAGATAAATCCTCATCATGGATGAGCTTCCTTTATAGGAAAAATATTCATCCAACTGATAGTACAATGTCCCTTCTCTGATCTCAACTGGGCCTCTGTCTGAACTGACATGCATGAGTTATTCATGAGAGAATATTCAGTTATCTGAAGAACAAAAGTTATATGCTAGCATGCATTAACCAATTGAACTTCCTTAATTTAAACAAACTGTTTAAATCAAATATAACTGGACTTGACTCACTTAACTGAGCCAACTAATTACTACGCAATATAGAACTCATCCTTATCTCTTTAACTCATGGATAAATTCCTCAATTAATAGAGAAATTGTTGCATGTCCTCACATAGACTTTATGTTTGATTTTTCACAACTAATTAACTCATGGAGAATTAATTAACTTATTTTCAAACAGCTGTTAAGCTCAAATTCAAATTTTACTTCCTATTTCTAGTCCAGGGACTGACTAAAATAGGAATCCATCTTGAACTGCTAAAAATAGAATGCTATTTTTAGCACTTCCATTTTTCATTCCCTGTTGCTCAATCCAGCACTGGTACCCAAACTGTTATTTTTAGCACTTCTATTTTTAGCATTTATTGTTGCCATTTTCAACACCTTAAAGGTCCGTCAGAGGCATGACCCTCACCAATGACCTTTTTTATTGTATTGTTGGGTTTGAAATCACTGAGGTCTTGAGGTTTGGTCTCATTATGCGAGGAGACGAAAAACATTAAGCGCTAAGGGATCATATATATATATGTATGTATATGTGTGTGTGTGTGTGTGTGTGTGCATGTTGGTCTCAATGGCTATTATAAAAGGCTTGAGTTGGTGGTTGTATTAAAGGTAAGCCCCTCCTCCTTTCGGTTATATATATGATATCCTCTTCCACATAGATTGGGATTTATGTTGGAAGTTAGTATAAAGGAATGCTTGGCTACAATGGTTCTTTTGGGAGTTTTGACTCCAAATTTTAATATAGGTGCTTAAGTTCGGTATTTTTATAAATGATTCCCTCCCACTTGGTCTTTATTTAATTATGATATTATTTTAGACTTGGTCCCAAGTCTTGGTTGCAGTGGCTCTTTGGTGGATTAAAGGGTTTGATTCAAATTTGACCGGATACATATACATTGTTAAATTTAAGCCTTAGGCCCGCATCACCCCAACATGCGAGTGGGGCCTTGGGGGAAGATATTGGGGAAACCATAATATTAAGTTCTCCAATACATCCAGGTTAGGGTTCACCCACCCCCATGTTACAGGTCTATTTGGGCACATCGCTCCCAACATTCAGATCAGTACAGTTAGGGCTCATCAAACCCTAATTCAATTGTTACATGCCCTAGACAAGTCATCAAATTGAATGCTTCCATCCATGAAAGTTTCCTAGCTTGAAACCTTGTTGAAATTACTCCTAAAGACATGAGCGTAGCCTTGGTCAGGGGTAACTGCATTGCAAAGTAGGTAGGCCCATTCAGGCCTGCACTACAGTGCACTTAGGCCCACTTTGACCTGCATTGGGCGAGAATGAGCGAAATTGGCATTGAATTCTGGGAATATTCCTTGATTCTAGAGCATTCTAGAAGGATCCCATCTCTTATCTCCTCCTATGATCTCAAAATTGGATAGGCTAAGGATCCATTAACCTCCTATCCTCTCACCCCTTGCTCCATGGAAACTAACTCCAAGTTTGGAAGGCCATTCAATACCCTCATTTATGACAAAACCACCTCCATTTCCTATAAATTAAGCACTCATCATAGTCATCAGGGGGCTGGAATTGAAGATTGTAGAGAAATATTGTTGGTTTGAGATTTGAGTTCAAGTCAAGTAATGTTATGCTGCTAGATTGGTGTGCTTTTGATGTGGCAAGGGTTGGACAGAAGTTGGATGAGTGGCACAGGATCGAACTGTATTGGGTGAAACTCTTCCTTCTACATTAATAAAGTTATTTATTCCTTCTGTGAACACCTCTCAAAAGCTTTCCCCCTTCCACTTCCTTCATTTATAATTATGTTATTTTCTTCCTACCTCTCCTTGTTTATTCAAGATTAATTATCTAATATTATCTTATTCCTACCTTTCTTTGCTTCTCCAAGATTGATTATCTAAAGGAAAATGACATTCTAATATAAAATTCTCTAGAGTATCAAGAGCTAATGTATCAACCTTGGAAAATCAATAAATTTCATTTTGAGAGGGGAGTTATAAGGGTTGCAAAAATCCTTGAGGGTTCTCTTGAGGTATGGGAAAACCTAATTATATGAAAGGTATCCAAAGTATCAAAAATTAGTGCATCAACCTTGGAATATCAATCATTTTCATTTCGAAAGGGGAGTTGTAAGGGTTGCAAAATCCCTAAAGATTCTATTGGAATATGGGAAAGGCTAGTTACAATACTTTGTTGATAGCTTGCTTATAGGCTTATTCACTTATAAAAGTTGTCAAAATTATATAATTTGTATAATCCATGAGTATCCATAATGAACTTAATAATAATGATACAAATAGTGAATTTGATTTTTATGTTAGTGATTTGACATCCTATTATTTTGACACATAATCTCTCTTATTATTTTTTCCTTTTAACATTATTTAATTAAATAATATAACTGTTATTGCACCGAGAGGCACATTGTATGGCTCAGTATGTCCCCGATGTGTAACTATGTTTGTGCTCAAAGTTAAATTTTAACTAATGTCGGCCAACATAAAAATAAACAATTTGAAATCTAAATAATATTTATGTCCGTCCATCCAATAAATAATAATAAAAATAGAAAAAATTAATGTTGGCCCTAAAAAAAATGAAAATAACCATATAGATAAAAAAAACTACAATAGGATGATCTCATGCATTTAAAAGTTCTTTTATCATATATATTGAATTTGAACGGATCATAAATTTACCGTCAACAACAAATTTTACCAATTAAAATTCCAAATTAGGTAAAATTTTAAACATCTTTACTCTTTACTAAAGCCAATATCATTTCTTAAATCAAAGTAAAAAGGTTAATTCAACACAAAAAATCTAGAATCTTGCTCCAAAATATTTTAATATTTCTTTTAATTAATTAATTGTAAAATGAATCTTTAAAAGGAAAACCATATCATATGGATATATTAAAATTGTTACAACTCACTTTGTCGCATTACGTAAATGACCGTCGGTTTGGATCTTTTGCTACCCACAAATTTGTCCCGGAGCATTTCCCGACAAAGTTTGAATCTAAATTATCCCAAAGAAAGTGGAATTCTTGGATCCCATGGTACAAAACCTTGTTTTTGGCTACCTATGCAGTTCCCTAGTTAATTTTGGTGCATACTCAAAGAAGACCATTAGATGTTGCGCATAAGTACACATTGTCTTACACTGTGACTTGTGAACATGACTTAACGCATGTAAAAATAAAAAGTAAAGTCTAGACGCATTGTTGGTAGCATCTATCCCAACCAGCAAGCTTCAAATGGTCGTCTTTTCAGTCTTGATCCCTCCCATCATGCAGAAACTCTCTCTTTTTATGGAATCCCTATCCCAACATTAGTGGATCTCATTCCTTGGAAATTGGATCCCAAACTTCCCACTCTTGGCCTATAACGCTAACCCAGGCCTGAGGATTGAGATGGACTGTTGGAAGTAGGCTTATGCTGCATGATTAAGGTTGGAAGGTTGTTCATTCAAGCAGAGGGTTGGAGATTGTGTGAACGGACTTACAACATCAAGGCTACGTGTTTGTAAGGCTATTCTCCATTTTATTAATATAAGGAAATTGGTCTTTCTCAATTACATATCTATTGATATAATTTGTAGGATTCTTTTAACACCTACATAGACTATGATTGCATATTGATTAGTTTATGGTATATAATTGGTTAATTAGTCCATTTATCTCATGATTATATATTGGATGCTTTGATCTCTGGTTTGTTTATGTCAATGAAATTCCCTTCAGGAGGTCATGGAGAAGTTGTGGGGAGGGATGGGAGGATCTCTGAAGTATCAATCATTTTGTTTAAATGGTAAGTGGCCTCTATCATCATATTGGTTTCAGTCAATCATAGTCTAGAGAAAGGTAGTAGTTCCTGATTGTTTGCTACTAGGTTTCTTTGAAGTCTAGGGAGATCGCTCTTATCCGCATAACAAATTGGTGACTCCATTGGGGATTCATCACACTCTCCGTTAGTTTTCTTGTTTGACCTTTTCAACCTCCTATACAAGCCTTCCTTGAGTGTTTGGAAAGATTAAAATTCTAAAGTTTGGCCTAGATTTGACTTGTTTTTTATTTTTTGCAAAATTCCTTGTTGTGCGCACTTAAGTTTTAGGCACAATGTGCATATCTGCGCACCTGTATTTTAGCAACAGAGCGTATATGCACTGGTTTTCAATATGCACTGGTTTCCAATAGAACTTGCGCACATACCTAAAATATTTAAAAATTTCAGTTTTATCCTCATCTAGTCCAAAAAAATTGGTTTTTCCTGACAATTTACACTTGTGTGTACCTTATTTGAATGATTATCAATGTGGTTGAGTGTTATGAAGCGATTTGCTTATGATTGTCTTGTTTTTGCAAATTAGGATAAGGTCTTATTCGATGGATGGTCGATCTATAAAAAGAGATATTTGTTAGTCTTGTCTTGTTGACTGTCTATATTTCTTCTGTCAATCACATCAGGTTTTGAGTCCAGTTTTCTCTTTTGCGAAAGTTTGATTTGTGTGTCAAAATAAATTATTTGCAAGATTATGTATTGTTTGTGAAAAATACTTATTGTACTAGTTTCGTAATGAAAAATTATTTTTCTTTTTGTTCTTGAAGTGTTCATGAACCATACTTTTGTTGCAAGTGAATTCATAGCATTCAATTAAGGCAAAATAATTTTTAGTCATTATTGGTTTCTTGTTGCATTTTTCGAATTTCTAATTGATTGTATGAAAAGATAGATTTCTTGTTTTCTTGTGTTATTGGGAAAAGTGAAAGTTTGAAATTATTTTCAATATTCGGGTGATTTGAAATTGGATATCTGAATCTTAGGAAAAGGCTTATAGTGGGATTTAGAGTTTTTGTTTACATTTGAGTTGAAAAAGTGAAAGACTCTTTCCTTACTTCAGATAGATTTTCATTGAAACAAAAAGATTACATTATCATTTTCGACTGAATTAAGATTTGTGTCAAGTCATAATTTCATCAGTTTCACATCTATTACCTTTGAGTAAATAACAACTCTTAAAACCAATGCTAATAAAATAAATCTAGAAAGTTTTATTTTTAGGGCTATTTTCCACCTACAGTAGATTAGGTTGTAGGGCTTTGGAATAGGGAAGTGAGTTTCCTTTCCAAAGTTGCAAACAAACATTAGTATCTTGTGATAGGGAGAAAATTCCATTTACTGAATTTTTTCTCTGGGAAGCTTCCCTTACAAAGGAATCAAGCATGAGATCATATCAAACCCGGCGAAGTGATCAACCCCACTTCATTGGCTACAGTAGAGTGATTTACATGTACTAAAAATGGTTTCAAAAGGTACTTTGGAGTCACTTGGAAGTAAACCTAAAATTAACCATGTTGAGGAACTTTCAAGGGGATTAAGCTTCGTTACTCTGCCCTTGTGTGTACGTTTGATCTGCGATTGTCCCTCCAAGTTGAATTGTTTTACACGGTAACCTTAGTGACCATATTCTTAGGGATTTACTCGAGGTGATGGCATAGGGGAAGTTTATGTTGTACCTAGAATAGAGGTTGGATAGACTCACTAGGAAATTTCTGGAGGGTATTCTTCATTCGAGATGGCATAAATGAAGTTTACTTACATCAAATCGTGTACATTAAGAAAGTTGTCAACGTAACTGGTTCCACTCACTCTATCTATAGCCACTTTTCATTTTGATTTCTGCGACGTTGGATTTCATCACCAACTAGTGATTTCGTTGTGAAAAGATTGTTTGCATGGCTTGAATCCTTAGATTTTTTAACTTGTGTTAATTGGTTTTTTTTACTTTTTAAAGACCTTAGGATTAGATTGTGAACATTTTTTTTTATTTTTTCATAAATTTTCATCTGGCTGAATCACTAAGGAAGTCACGTAGAATGCAAGGTAAACCTCCTGAATACACACCTAGTCAATTGGAAAAGATAAAAGCTGAAAGGTCAAAGACAACATGGTCTAAAGCCTCAGAAGAACCTGAAACATCAACAATTTTAAAATCTGAGATAGTAGAAACCAAAGTGAAACGAACACAAGAAATAGAATCAGGCTTCGTTCACTCTGGCCCATAGATTACCGAAGTAGTTCAAAATGAATCTGATACTGGTGAAGTTTTGGATACTAAACTAATCGAACCAGATATAGAAGAACCTAATTCTGAAGTTTCACAGCCTAAATCACCTTCGGTTGTTATAGCTCCTACTCTTGAGCCACCATCACCTAGAAGGAAGCTGATAATTACGATTGGATTACCTCCTAGGTTAATTAGTATTGAATATATTATAGGAAATGAAGAGACAAAAACAACTCATTCTCCATTTACCGGTAGTAAATATTTTGACCCAAGAGTTGATTTCTCTCCTTTCCGACCTGACCCTTGGTATTCTACCACTTTGAGCTTTTTAGGTCAGACTTTGTCACCACCATGCATTCCTTTCTATTCACCAGAAAGAACTATGTCATAAATTCCCATTGGGAGCCAACCCATTGACTCATATATGTTTACCAACTCCCCGGACTCACTATTTTATGGTGGTCCATCAATTCCTCCTGGATACCAGTCACTTACTGGGACTTTTTCACGATTTTCTTCTTCTCCCCGACCTTTTACTTGGTAATATGGTTTATCTACATCTATTGTTCAGAGCATGACTTCCATGCCTGACGCGCTTACAGAATTAGAGCAAAAAATTCACATGGTATCTGGTAACTCAAGTAACCCCAACTAGTGTTTATTACTCGCTTCGGAGGAAACCACCTTATCCTCCACCTGTAGGACAACCTATTGTTTGGGGTCAACTTATTATTGGGGGTCAACCTTTTACCAAAATTTATGGTCAGATACCTCAACCCGGTTTAGGTCATCTTGTTGTAAATCAACCTTTTCTTAGTGCTCCTTACTCTGGGATGAACATTATTTAGAATCCTTCTTTTACTCAATAGTATGGTCCAGTTACTCCACAAGTGCCACTTTATCAACCTGTTCCACCTACTAGACAACCTATTCCTCAAATACATGTTCCAAGTATTTTCGTACCTGTCCAAAATCTTGTTCAGGGGACTCCTCAAATAGATGTTCAAAAACCTATCAAATGAATTCCTCAAACACTTGTTCATCAATCGATTTAATGACATGTTCAGAGTTCAACACATACACTTGTTTAAACACTTGTTTCGTAGTTGGTTCCAATTTCTCCTCAGACACCTATCCCAGGAGTATCACAAATGATTGTTACAGTTACCCCTCAAATATTTGTTCCTCAGACTACTAAGGAAATCCCCCAAGTTTTTGCTCTTCAAACCGTTCCTACGGTCTAGTACATACCATATATTCCTATTGGGCAAGCCATTATAGGAACAATGCAAACACCTTTTCAAGGTCAAGCTTATTAGGGTCCACGTTTATAAGGACAAGTTTTTCAAAGTCCACCTTTCCAATGTCAAAATTTCTAAAACCCACCTTTTTAAGGTCCATTTATTAAAAGTCAACCTATTAAAAGTCAATTTGTTCAAGGTCAACCTTTTCAAGTTCAACCTATACATGGGAAATATTACTTAGGTCAAATGGGTCAAGCTCAACCTTTCCAAAGTCAACCATACCTCAGATCATACTTATCAAGTCCATGTTGAACCTCAACCCAGTATGGTTCACCTTGGTTACTCTGGTGGAATTCCAATTCCAACTTCAAAGGCTATTTTAGGATATCCTGGGTATCCTCCTCTAGGGGTTAGTCTTAAACCACAAGGTTATCAATCTTTACCACAAGACCCTAACCGGAATTTACCATTTATTGCAACCATATATTGAACTAATCTATCTTGTTTAACAAATTATCCCATTTATTGTTATCCTTATTGGTCGACGATTCCTACCAAGTTACCGAGTGGCATACCCAAATTTGAAGGAAAATCGGGAGAAGGCCCATCCAATCATGTGATGACATATCATCTTTGGTGTGCATCGAATTCTTTAATCAATGATTCCATCCATCTTTGCCTTTTCCAACGAACTTTAACCAGTTCGACAACCAAATGCTACATTGAGTTGAATCACGCATCTTTCCATAACTTTAACTCTCTAGCAACATCATTTTTAACCCATTTCCATCTATCAATTCAATATGATACTGGTACCGAACTATTGACTTCTTTAAAACAATCAAAATTGACTCATATTTCTGATCATATACATGAATGGAGACGTAGACATTGGTTAGTCAAAGCTTTTATTGCATACCAGATTTTAGTTGAGTGGTCTATGAAGTCACTTCTTCTTGTTATTACCGAGGATGCTGCTGTTGAAAATAGGAACAAGAAATGTTACAAATAGAATCCAAAAACTCCAATTTAATTTGTCCTTGAATTAAATTGTGAATTAAAATTGTAATTCTTTTCTCATAGCAACTTGTAATAGTTAACTAATTTAAGTTGACTTAATTAACTTAGCAATTTCGAGTTGGAAGTCATGTATATGTTCTCACTAATTTATAGGGGTCCAGAATGAGTTTATTTATGAGTTGTAATTAGATAGCTCATGTTACTGAGTTATGGTCATTTAAATTAGTTCTAACTGTTTATGGAAATAATAGAGGATTAGCAGTCAGTTGGAGCACTAATGCATCCACAAGTGTTCCTCCAGTTAACTGAAGATTCCCTCATCAGAAGCTCATGCATGTTAATTCATAGAAAGACCCAGTTGAGACTAGAGTGCACGGACAATGTACTATAAGTTGTATGATTTACTGAGTTGTAAATATCATGCATGCAATCAAAGAAGGATCTAATTTTGGATTGCGCAGTTATGGATGAGGAATTTCCCTTTAAATAATGGCTATATCTTAGGAATTGTGCAATGAATTAGAAGCTTGGTGGCTTAGAAATTTGGCTAAGTATTTGCCAAAGGAAGTCATCAGGCAGAGAATAGGAAATACTTGTGCAGGTTAACCTCAAGGTTGACCAGAGCATATTGTATTCATCCAAATTATTTGACGAAGGGTGCAAGGAATCAGGGGCTTGGAGAGCAGTAGAAGAGGCTGGATATTGGCTTGAGATTCCTTGTGAGCAGGGAGATTGATCATACTGATTGCTAGGATTTTTATTGTGAGAACAAGCATTGTAGTATCATCTTGGATTTATGATTTAATGCAATACAGATAGTGGGGGTTTTCAGCTGAGGTATTCCCTTGATACTTATTGTGTTATGTGCCATTGATTTATCTTCTTCTTGTTCATATTGTTTTCATCAATCTATTAACTTCCGCTGGTTGAAAGTAGAAGTAGATTATTTTCCTGTGATTTAGTACATTGCATGAATCTACAAGAAATTCTACATGGTATCAGAGCTAGATATGTAGAAAATTATGCATGGTATCAGAGCAAGATTGTTTTTTGGGTCGCATTTTTGCAAAGAATATCTGAATTTTTTGTGCAATATTTTCAAAAACAAATAGAAGATCTGGATTCCTTGTGACAAAATAACCAAATTAAAAAAAAAAAAACGGCCGAATTAGAGTTCGGATGAAGGTGATATCGCTAATTTAAAATTAACATTGATTTATTTATTTATTTATTTATTTTCAGAAAATTCCATGACGAAGGGACAGATGAAACAAATTGGTGTGCTTGCCAAGAACCTGTATGCACTTGAGGTGAAATATGAATGAATCCTTGAGGAGAAAGGAAAAGGTTAGAGATTTTGTGATTGAGAGGGAGTGTAAATTACCTCTCAACATGCATCCCCAAAAAAAGTCTCAGAAGCAACTTCAAGAAATTATGGAGCAACCACAATTGGAGAAGCAAAGAGGAGACCGAGTGGAGGCATCCACTCATGCAGAGATCTATAGTAGGTTTTTCCTTCATGTGGTATCACATTTTGTCAGTGGACACAGGATGTTGCCATGCTCTAATAAATTGCGGTGTCCAGCTGGGTTGCGAACAATGTGGCCAATATGTCTGTCTGAGTAGTCGGGTTCGCTCTCGTGATGCCAAAAACTAGTGGGTATGCAGATCTGTGCATGCCCACTTCCCCTTTGCATTGTGCCCTCGCTATCAAGCTTCGGTCTAACGGGATATATTTTATGGGAAATAAACACAAGAAAATGGAGGAGTATAAAAACTATACTTTTCCAATTGTTATTGCAATAGTACTCTCAGGGGATATGAAGATGACGTGGATAATTCAGAGGATCTAATCTATACTGGTCAAGGTGGTCTGATACATTTTTCTCTGCTGAAACTGGTTGCTGCTGTTTAATTTAGTTAAAACGTAGTACATCCATGGAGTCCCCTGCAACTAAGCGCAAGCGTAAGCGAGCCTAAAGATCCTTGTCCAATGGTGACATGGGAGAAAGGCCTGAGCCTCAGAAAACTGAAGCTTCTGAGTTGAAATTATCCGACCATGCGGACTCATTCGAATCCATTTCCCCTGAAGTTAAAGCTCCCGCTTTGAGCTGGGCTTGTCGGAGAATCCCATGTTGCTGGGAGACTCGGATGACGAATCAACCAATTGATCCGTTAGCAAGAACCATTTCGGGAGAAATTTGTACACACAGGGCCAATAGCGTTTCAATCCTTCAAGTCGTCATTATAAACCAGTAATATACACTCAACTATCCATAACTCTCTATCTACAACATAAGGAATAAGAGCATTTTTTTTTTTTTTGAAGACACGTTGCTTCAAGGGACTATGCGCTTGGCATTCTCATTGTTGGAGAAATTTCATTCATGATATTGTGAAAGTGAAGGTTGATGTAAATTCACTATTTAATAAAGACATATTTTTTTGTGGTGCTTGTGTCCTAGATCCGCTCGAAATTGAATAAGGGGCTCTTAGGTACACCATGTGTAATGCATGCATGTGCATGACTTGTATTCAAATTATCTCTTTGTATTATGCTTAAACAAACACATAAGCAAGCTTAAGTCTAAAAACACTTAATCAAAGCTTCTGTAATCAAGCTTAAGTACACAAGCACAAAGGATCACATCATCAACTTGATAAGATGATCTTCCAAGCAAGCACATTCCACATCATGTAATCAAAGCAATCAAGTTAAGGATGCTACAAAATCAAGCATTTCAAGCCAAGATGACATCAACATCATCAACACTTTTTGTATCACTTGCAAATAAACATTTTTTAACTAAATTGTACAGGTGCATTCTCGGTTGTCACCGACACCCTAATTTGAATTGTTAAGGTGAATACATTAAGTCAAGTAAGTCTTCAACTGAGTCATCAAGATTGAACTTGTCATTTGTCTCTTGGGTGCATTTTCGATAGTGTTCAACACCCTTCCTTTTTTAAAATCCACACATTCAGTGAGTACATTCAAGAAAGCACAAAGTGTCAGTAATCAATCAAGCAAGTTCAAGCAATCCATCTAGAAAGCAATCATCATTCAAACAATCAAAGCAAGTGAGCGTACAATCAGCAATTCAAGCAAGTGTTTAAAAGTATCAGCCACAGTACAAGTGAGCCTGTCATTTCAGTGATCAACTCAAGTGAGCAATTTTTCAAGTCCGACTTCTATAACAAGCGAGCTTGACTTCAAAGTAAGCAAGGCAACATGGCGACACACATTCAGTTGTCCCAAATTCTTCACAATTTAATGTTATCATCAGCCGACGACATGGTGCACATCAGCAAAACCACTCTTGCTGACATTCTAGTGCATATTCAACATGCACATGAAACGATTGAGTTCCTTCAATTGGAGTCGCAACTGCAGAGAAATGAGTTGCAAGAGAAGCGTGTTGCTTCCAAGTCTTTTCCAGATATAGCTGATCATTCGAACTCATTCATCCAACCAGCTTCAAGTGTTGAAGTTTTTTCAGTGCAACTTTCTTCCAAACCCATCATCAAGCCATGCGAAGAAATTCAAAGTAATCGAAATCGACGCGGCTTAGGATATGTCGAAGATGACGAAAGCTTACATAGCCCTGGTTATTCAAAGCTCCTTCAGTTCGTCAGTGCCATATTACTTGAACATATCACCTCAGCGAGTTCTCCACAAGTTGCAAACAAACATCAATGCACACAAACTAAAAGTGCAGACAAACCGAAATGCACACAAACTCGAGTTGCAGTCAAACCAAAATGTTCTCATTGTCAAAGAACCTGTCATTTGGAAGATCAGTGTTTTGATCTTCATCCATTCATGGATTGATCCCTGGGAATGGTCATCCACAGCCAGAAGATTGTACAAGTTTTACAATCGGATTCACTCACACATATTGCATCCAACAATCCAATGACGATGGTACTCTCGTGCAGTTGAATGGGGGAGTACAACAGTGAAACTCTCCTACACCTGAAGGGGGCGAGTTCAGATCAAATATCAAATGTAGATGATTGCCTCTCCTTTCAGCTGACAAAGGGGGGAAATTAAATTGACCAGTGGTTGTCAGACTGAAAGTCTCGACAACATCAGCGCAGCAGCCAGTGGGTACCTTCATCAGCCAATGGGCATCTTCATCAGCTAATGGGCATTTTTCATCAGCAGTAAGCATCAACAAATTCGCCAGTGGGCGATCCATAGCAAAATCAGCAGTGAGCAGCTTTCATCATAGCAAAAGCAACATTGAGTTGTTTTTTGACATCTTCAACCAGTGGGCGTTCATCAAATTGTGTTAGTGGACACCGGATGTTGTTTTCAAGCAAAGGATAGTTGGATCCTTTTGCATCTTGGCACATGATGGAGTTGTCAAGTGACATTAAGAGATGAATCAGACATGTAGATGATTCATGTTCTCTTCAGATTTGAGTTTTTTCCAGCATCCAACTTTGGCAGTTTTTCAGATAGTGTTTTTGAGGATCAACAGTTTCAGCATGAGGACATGGAGATGGTACCAGGTTCTTAATTTCGACTTATCATTGAGGGGGGGAATGTTAGCCTAAATCTCACATTAAAAAAAAATCTAAGTCCAAATAATTAAAATAATTAAAATCATGAAAGTTGGGATTTAATCCTACCTTTCTAGATTGAGTTTGTTCCTCATGGTTAGGAGTTAGTTTAGGCTTAGTTGGTTGAGAGATTCTCTCCAACTAGTTAGGCTCCTAGATTAGTGTGTTGTTGAGATATTGTCTCAACAATAGTGTCCAAGATAGACGTACTATCTTGAGACCAATTTCCTCATGTATTCATATGTATCATAAACATTATTTTAATAATGAGAATGTGAGGAATGCTGTGAGGCTCTCATGCCTTTTCCGCCATCTCTGGTTTTCTATATTTCTGAGTGTTTATTTTATTGAGTTTATTTTATGTGTGTGAGTTTCCTTCATAATTTCGAGCCAAGTGGGCAGAGGGAGCACCTGAAGTCATACCTCCAGGTGTGAGGTGGGGCGATGTGAATTTATAGTCCCAAGAGGGCCGAAATTCGGCAGGGTCCATGGAGAGGTTTTATCTCATGGATCATACCTTGCTACGGGAGCCCAAAGTTAGTAGTGGGAGGAATCAATGGCGATTGATGCAGTTAGAGATTAGAGTGACACAGGCTAGAGCAATCGGATATTGAAGAGTGTAGAGAAGGGTTGACAACAGTGCAGAAAGGCAGAGTCAGTAGAAGCGCGGAGTTTTCAGTCGATAGAGGCAATAACAGACAGAGATTTTGATGGCAAATGCATCATACTAATTCAGGTTGGATGTTTTTTCTTGTTTCTAGAGTTGTTGTAGCAATGACACTAGAGAAGTGCTGCATGAAAAACATTCCAAAGGTTCAAGATCGGGATCAAGTTGAATTCCTCTCTTGTTGAGAGGGAGCGTTATAAATAGCAACAAGAAATGTTAAAAATAGAATCGAGAAATTCCAATTTAATATTCCTTGAATTAAATTGTGAATTAAAATTGTAATTATTTTCTCATAGCAACTTGTAATAGTTAACTAAGTTAAGTGTACTTAATTAACATAAGAATTTCGAGTTGGAAGTCTTTTGGAAGTCATGTATATCATCTCCCTAAGTTTTAGGGGTCTAGAATGAGTTTATTTATGACTTGTAATTAGATAACTCAGGTTACTAAGTTATGGTCAGTTAAATTAGTTCTAACTGTTTGTGGAAGTAATAAAGGATTAGCAGTCAGTTGGTGCACTGGTGCATCCACGAGTGTTACTCTAGTTAACTGAAGATTCCCTCATCAGAAACTGATTCATGTCAGTTTAGAGAAAGACCCAATTGAGACTAGTGTGCAGGTACAATGTACTATTAGTTGTATGATTTACTAAGTTGTAAATATCGTGCATGCAATCAGAGAAGGACCAAATTTTGGATTGCACAGTTATGGATGAGGAATTTCCCTTTAAATACGGGCTAATTCTCTCAGGAATTATGCAAAGAATTAGAAGCTTGGAGGCTTGGAAATTTGGCTAAGTATTGGCCAAAGGAAGTCATTGGGCGGAGGATAGGAAATACTTGTGCAGTTTAAGCTCAAGGTTGAGCAGAGCATATTGTATTCATCCAAATTCTTTGACTAAGGGTGCAAGGAATCAGGGGCTTGGAGAGTAGCAGAAGAGGCTAGATATTGGCTTGAACTTGCTTGTGAGGAGGGAGATTGATCATATTGACTGTTGGGATTGTTCTTGTGAGAACAAGCATTGGATTATCATCTTGGATTTTTTATTTAATGCAATACAGATAGTGGGGATTTTCAGTTGAGGCTTTCCCTGGATACTTATTTTGGTATGTGTCATTGATTTATCTTCTTCTTGTTCATATTGTTTTCATCAATCTATTGGCTTCCGCTAGTTCAAAGTAGAAGTAGATTCTTATCCTGTGCTTTAGTACATTGCATGAGCTTGTGAATATACAGGAAATTCTAAAATTTCTAAGGGAGGTGTCGTCACGGAAGAGTAGGTAATTTCTCATGCCCATTATTTAGACTTAGCTTACACTCAGTCTAGCACCTTGTATGAGAAAATAATGCATTTACCGTGCCCTACAGGTGATCTAATCATTACGTCTCATGTAGGATATAATGTTTTTCATGGTATAATAGGTTATGTTAGCCAACATTCTAAAGGGGAAAATAAAAATTCTAAAAGTACTCAGACTTTGGCCATACAATATTCACCCTCTGAAAACCTTTGTCGAGGAGCTATTTTTGAAATTAATGTCGTAGAATCATCTACTGGTAAGAGTCAGTCAACCGAAGGTAAAAAGAAGGTGAAAGGTAAATTGAAACAAAATGCTTCTTCGAAAGAGAAACCTACTAAAATGGAACCTACTGATGACAAACGAAAACCTTGCTAGCCTTGCCTTATTTGCAATGAGGATCACTATACGAAGGAATGCCCACATCGGGCAGAGTTTTCCAAATTCATTAAAGGTTCTCCAGCTCCCGTTGTTTTGAAGGATCCATTTCCTTCTCAAGATAGAAAAATGGTTTCTCATAACACATCTTCCTCTTCCACATCGCAAGATATCATGATGATGTCTTCGCAGCAAGTTATGGTATCTACGAGATCAAAATATTATGGGTCAAAGGATCCTATTGACAATGGAAATAATGCTAGTTCTTCTGGTCAACCTTCCAATTCAATTCCTCCTCCTCCTTCTAAACCATTATAGATCGAGAAACTGAATCCTGACATGATGATCTGATCGCCTCCCAAAGGTGTGCTTCGCAAATTGGCTCTCAACCCGCATGTTAGAGCTACAAAAAATTACAACATTGTTGAAGACCTGGCTATGTATCCTTCCGCAATGTCAGCTCTGGAGGTGTTGCAAACATGCTCGACACATCGAAAGCTTTTATTGTCAACCATAGGAGCTATTGATCCGCAGGATTCTAACCTGGTTATCTTTGATCTTAAGGGCCATATCCTAAGACTCCCTCATCAACTGGCATTCCAAATCCAATTTTTTGTTAAAACCATATGAGTGTTTCGCACAGTTGTTGTCAAAGGAGCTTCTATGTGTATTATTTTGATTTCTTGTTGGAAAGATTTAGGTTCTCCAACCATCAATCAGTCACCCACCACTATGAAATCCTTTGATGGAAGAGATTTTCGTCCTTATGGAATCCTGAATGATCTACCCATAGAGTTGTAGGGTAAAATGATCACAATCGAAGTTAGAAATTGTTGATTCTCATCTCAATTACAACCTTTTTCTTGGTTGAAGTTGGAACTATGCTATGTTAGTAGTGATCTCATCACATTTTTGAATGATACAATTTCCTCACAAAGGGAAAATTTTCAAAGTATACCAGTTGTCATACTACACTTCAGACCCTAACTCTACAAATAGCACATATTTTATCAGAAAAACGAATACTCTTTATGAGGATATTGTTTTTGGTATACTCAAAGACTCATCATTGATGGGAACCTTTGTACTCCCTCCACTGAATTTTCCTTCTAATCTTTCCAAGGTTAACATGATTACATCAAGCACTATGGAATCTTTTAATCCGTGGGTAGTGCCTTTACAGTCTGAATTAGCCTCCTATGGAATGAGATGCCTTTGATCCCATTTGAATTGGCATATAAGGCAGCTCAATCATTTTATGACCTATCATCTTCTAATATTGATTCAGTGAATGTGATCAATGATGATTATACTCCTTTACTTTGGTTAGAACTGGTTTCACTCCCTGATCCTTTCGACTATATGTTTCCAACTGATGAGAGTATTATGGAGGTCATGAATTCAGATGAAATGCCATGGAGTGATTACCATCATCATTCATATTTTCTACCTAACCCTGATAAAATCGAGAATGATTTTTTAGCTATGTTTTCATCTAAGATAGTAGATAACCCAAAATTGCCCATTTAAGTTTTTCAAGCTGAGTCCGAAAGGAATTTGGGAAATATATCTACAACGATTACCATTGAAATATCAGTAAAAACAAGAATTATTGAAAAATATTCACATAGGTGCATCATGCTCAATCGAGGAAATTCGAACATATAAGGCCCCATTTTAAGAATTTTGTGACATTTTTGCCTAGTCCCATGAGGAAATGCCAGAAATTGACCCAAGCATTGTTGTACATGATATTAAGACTTACTCGGATACAAAACCTATCAGACAACGATTACTTCTGGTGCATCCACGAAAATTTATTGTGATTAAAGTTGAGGTCGAGAAACTGCTCAAAGCAGGTTTCATCTACCTAGTTCCCTTAATTGATTAGGTGTCCAATATCGTACATGTTAACAAGAAAGGGAACCATTAGAGTATGCGTCAATTATAGGGATATCAATAAGGCTTGTCCAAAGGACAATGATCATACTCCCTATATCAATCAAATCATGGACAAATGTGTCAGAAATGAAATGTTTTCATTTATGGATGGATTTTCTGGCTACAATCAAATCAACATACTCCCAACTGATCATCACAAAATCACATTCATCTGCCCATGCGGGAATTTTTCCTATCGAAAAATCCCATTCGGTTTGAAGAATGTTGGTGCAACTTTTCAATGGGATATGTCTTATGCATTTCACGATATCAATAATATTGTGTAACCTTATTTGGATGACTTGCCAACTCATTCATTGAGACAGGAATGCCATCCAACACATTTGAAAGCAATATTTATCAAATGTCATCATTAAAATCTTAATTTGAATACACACAAGTGTGTTTTTTGTGTGCAATCTGATTGATTTCTAGGATTTTTCATTTCAAAGGAGGGAATTCATGTTGATCCGCTCAAGGTTGAGGCTATTCAGAATTTGCCTCCTCCTTCCTATCTCTGCCAACTCCAAAGTTTTCAAGGGAAAAAGAACTTTCTATTTTGATTCATCCATAACTACGCCGAGTTGACTAAAGGTTTTACTCGAATGTTGAAAAAATACATCTCATTCATTTGGGATGAAGTGGCTCAAAAGGTCTTTGATGCACTTAAATATGCATTGACCCATACACCATTGTTGCATCCTCCTGATTATCAACAAGAATAATTCTATACTTAGTTTCATCTGGTGTCACTATTGGCATGGTTTTAGTTTAGGAAGATGAATTAAATGAAGAGCGTGTGATATATTACTTAAGTATGAATTTGACAAAAATAAAGAAAAATATGTGGAGAAATTGGCCTTAGCAGCCATTCAAGCTATCCAACTTTTTCGTCACTAGATTTTATTGCGCAAAACTACTGTAATTTCCGATTGCAACCCCATGGTTTACATTCTTACCAGAAAATTGCTAGGGGGCAGTATTCCAAATGGATACTCAACCTACAGGAATTTGATTTGGAATTCATTAAAACCATTTCTAAGAAATCGCTAGTATTTGCCGAATTATTATGTGACTTTCCCCGTGCTAAAATGGAAAATGTGGTTTATGATTCTCTTCCAAATGAATCTCTCTTTCTGATCAGTACTTTAGATCCCTAGTATGGAGTTAGCATCATTTATCTTCAGACCCAAACATTTTGGTCAGAATTGAGTTGAACTGATCTTTGTCATTTCTGGTATCAATCCCAAGAATATAATATTGTTGGTGATACACTTTATCGTCATGGTGTTGATTCTATATTCATACAATGTTAAACTAATGAGGAAGATGAAAATGCATTAAATGGCTATCATTCTGGAGCTTGTGGTGGTCATATGTCAGGGTTTTCCATTGCTCAAAAGATCTTGCATGCAGGGTATTTTTGACCTTCTATGTTCAAAGATAGTATAATTGCAGTCGATAAATGCCATAATTGTCAAATATATGGCTGAAAAATGCATGCACATCCATCTCCTCTTCACCCAATCATTATTGTCGGTCCTTTTTCTAAATGGGGCATCGACTTTCTTACATGTAACCCTCACTCGGTCAGGAGGCATGGATACATTATCCTTGTAGATTATTTCACGAAATGGGCCAGGCAATGCCTAAATATAAGGAAACAATATCCAATTTCGTGTTCAATCATGTAATTTCTCGATTTAGTGTTCCACAAGTCATCATCACGGACCATGGTAGCCATTTTCAAAACTTTAAGATGATCGATCTCACAATGAAACTAAGCATGTGTCATGACAGTTCTACTCCATATTACCCACAGGAAAATAGCCAAGTGGAATTCGTTAACAAGGTTTTAACCATCATGATTAAATGGATTATTGGGACTCATAAACGATATTGGCATCTATTGCTTTATCCAGCCTTGTGGGCATACCATAACACAATAAAAACTTCAATAGGTTTTACTCCTTTTTAGCTCGTCTATCGCATGGAAGCAGTTCTACCGATTGAATGTGAGATACCATCTTTGAAACTGTAAATTGAATTGTTACCAGCCAGTTCTACCAAAGAAGAACATTTTTTGTACTTAGCACGTCTCGATGAGACTCGCTATGATGTTGCATTAGCTAGCGAGGCCCAAACGAAACAAGTTTTCACCTTGAAGGCTTTGATCCCTCTCAGGGCATGATCGATCCAGAGTTAGATGGATATAGGTGGCTATAAATTTAATTTCTAAAAATAGTTACTTCTTAATAAAACTTTAAACCTACGAAATTTTTCATAAACTTTATTTTTCATAAAACTTTCATTTAACATTGTATCAAAGTCTCCTTCCAATCTCCGCCAACTCCAAAGTTTGCAAGGGAAAGCAAACTTTCTATGTCGATTCATCGAGAACTATGCCGAGTTGACTAAAGGTTTTACTCGACTATTGAAAAAAGGCCTCTCATTCATTTGGGATGAAGTGCCTCAAAGTGGCTTTGATGCACTTAAACATGCATTGACCCATACACCGATGTTGCATCCTCTTGATTATCATCAAAACTAATTTTTATTCTTAGTTGCATCCATTGTCACTATTGGCATGGTTTTAGTTCAGGAAGATGAATTAAAGGAAGAACATGTTATATATTACTCAAATGTGGAGAAATTGGCCTTGGTAGCCGTTCAAGTTGTCCAACATTTTCGTTACTACATTTTATTGCGCAAAACTACTGTAATTTCCGATTGTAACCCCATGGTTTACATTATTACCAGATAATTGGTAGGGGGCAAGTATTCCAAATGGATACTTATCATGTTATCGCTCAGGTTGTCCCTTGGCTCCTTAAGGGATACGGCCGAGGTAACCATAGACCAAGCTTTGGACTGCTGGTCCTAGCCTACCAGCAGTCAGAGAGGGCTCTCTCTTTGGGATTTAGCTTTATTTCGGGAATGATTTTAGGCTAGATATGATGCACATAGGTTTTTGTTTGAGTTTGGCGGGATGGTTGATCTACTCAGGCAGAGTTGGCATGCGATGCGTAAGAAGTTTAGAGCATTGGGCATTGAGTCAAGGATGTGGACTGAAGGGTGTATTTCTTTGACGGAATAGGGAACTACAGAGCATAATAGTCAAACACGGAATAATATCAGGCTTAAATGAGGATGAAACGGATGTCAGGTAATGAAAGATAGCTAAGTAGTTTTCATTATGCTAACAGAGGGAACGTGACTAAACATTATATAGGAGCAATTAAGAAATTCCTACAACAATATTCATATACAGAGGAAACTAGTGTAAATATGAGCCAAGAGGAATTCATATTCATAGGCTAATTTAGAAGGAAAACATAGAGAAATAATAGGAATTGAGGACAGAGCACGGCCAAGTGACATCTGAGCTATTCTTTCTTCCTGCAATTTTAGATCATGACACAGATATGATATAGCAAACATAGCAACTGTAGAAAGAGATGAGAAAAACTTATTTATCCATGAAGAAGTACAAGAATCCTATAATCTTATTCTTCAGCCATTGAATCCACATTAACAGTCCAAAAACAAGGTGTTCCAACAATCTCTGTTCATAAAATATCTTAAGGCATACAACGCAGGTCTCAAATTAGGTTACCAATCAACCAACTCTCACCCTTTGAACAACGAACAACGTTGTTTAAATAGGTAATATTTACATGCTGGCCCTTGAGCCGCTGTCAAGTGAAAAAAATCACTGAAAACATATCTAACAAAACAAATCCCAAATATATCTATAGCAATAAAGTTTTTTAATGCTAAGTTGTGCTGGTAATGAATGCATAAAATATCTAAAACAGGTGTTATGAGACAGCTGGCAACTGAAGTTATGCAAGTGAGGGCTGTGTATGAGAGAGCAGCCTCAAAATGGTTGAACGGTGGTCCTGGAGCTGTGTGCTGGCCTCATGGCCATAACTCTGTAATTACTGCGCATGAATCCTTTAGGCGGTTCCATAGATTTAAAAAATAATTTTTGCCTTTTTATATTGTGGCAGTGGATGTCCCTTCAGCTTGATGAGTTGCCCTTCACATCCAGAAGGATTTAGGCTGCTGAGGTTCAGGTGGTGCTGAGGGGACTTGTCGAAATTCACCAAACACTTTCATTTTTATTGGATCCGATCATCTCCGCTACACCACAGAACTGCCCGCTTGCATTAACAGGGAAAAACAATAATACTGGATAGCTTCCTGTATTTCCTCCTCAGAAGCATCCTTACTGACTCCAAGCCGCTTGTATGGACATCAGTGAATCCATATTCTACATACAAAAAATCCAATCATGGCTTTATAGGCTAGATAAAGTCGGCCATTGTTCAAAAGGAAAGTCCTTGCGCACAACAAAACTTGTGTTTTTGGTTCAAGATGGAGAGGATCCTGGTTCACCAGAATGGCCAGGTGGAGTAATAGGCCTTATGGTGTTCATGGAGACCTGCTTTCCCAATGACCTCATCTTGTGCTTTGCATAGCGTGCTCCCAAGGCAGGGCCAATCTTCTCGTTGTATTTGATCATAAGAAAGAAGATCATGTGGTAAATAAAAATCATCGAGAATATGATGACCAAGTCCAACCATTTGGACCGATTTGTATTGATTTCAAACACATTTTTTAAGATATATTCACCACTGATTTTTGGGCACTCCTTCAGTCTGCGGTTTTGAAATCTATTCTGAGCAAGTCGTTCTTGTATTGGCCCTGCAATGCCCAAGAGTTGAAGCTAATATATGACATGGGACAGCGCCAAACTGGTTTGGGGAGATCTTTCAGAAAACGAAAAAATCCAGCAACCAGCATGTATATTCCCAGAATTCCTGCTCCATGTAGTAGGTGATTGTCCCAGATATTGTTGCAACCAGTGCCAGATATCGCATTGAAGACAACGTGTTGGCAATGACAAAAGCAAGCACTCCGTAGTGTCCATTGAACCTTTCACGCTGAAAAACCTTCATATCCTCCACAAAAGAGGGGAATCCTCCAATGGACATGAATGTCATGAATCTAGAAACATAGGACGCACAGGAACCTCTATCAGTTCCAACGTTGTAGTATATGGTTCCAATGCAGATTGTCACAAATGTATATATGACAACTCTTAACCAGTAGTATCCCACATCTCTAGTCATATTAACGAAAGATCGTTTTGTCAAAGTATAACACTGCATCAAGAAACTAGCTTGACTCTGAGGAGCAGCAACATCTGAAGATATAAGATCACTTTGAATGCCTGTCTTAGGAATAAAATCAGGGAAGGGGCGTGTTGAAAACAAATGTGATCTATGAGATAGAGAAACTGATGGATGTTGTTTTGTTATGCCAAATATTCCTAAATTTTTAATTCCCCTTATACCCTGGGAAACATAGGATGCATCA
The DNA here is from genome assembly GCA_000404065.3 of Pinus taeda. Lineage (NCBI taxonomy): Eukaryota > Viridiplantae > Streptophyta > Pinopsida > Pinales > Pinaceae > Pinus > Pinus taeda. Next base: position 37,835 of record APFE030037029.1, on the reverse strand, counting down.
GACAGAGCAATATTTGAGGCACTAAAAGGCACTTCACCACATTGCCTACCAGCTGAAATATGAGGGGAATGCACAGCAGATATATCCTTTGGAACCGGCTTGAAAACAATATATTCATCATCATCTTCATCGCCATTATCTGTTTTTGAACAAATATCCTTAAATGATACATTGTTTTCTTCGAATCCAACTACAGACCTGTCATTAAGTCCACCACAATTGTATTGATGATGTCTAACATCCTGCCCAGCTGCAGATGCCTTTTCATTTTTATTCATCCCTTTCAACTCTCCAGCCATGAAAAACCTCTGAGTCTCTTCATCATAGACAATTCCATTCCCTGTACCATCAAACGCTATTCCAATCACATGAATAAAAATGAGTTGAAATGTTGGAAGATGATGACGTGCATGATGTTGAAGCTGAACTGTGAACTTAAGCATGCATGATTGAGTCTCCCTAAGAGTAAATGACACTGACATTGTGGTGGTGAAAAAGACGAACAATGACATCAACAGCACCCCACATTTTGATACAAGATAGTCCAATCTGAGAGGTGCAAATACTACTCTGTTATGACTACCTTCAAATCTGAATGGTGTTCTAATAAACTCTTGTGGATAAGTAAGATCATAAAGCTCTTTTGTTTGAAAATTATAGAGATAACCTTGACCTCGAGAAGTCAACAAACTGTTCATGAGAATTGTGTCATAACCAATGAAACCATTTATAAGAAGCTGTTGCCACCTGTTGCCAAAGCAGAAATTTTGGGCAGAAATGCTGACATTCACAGTCTTCACGTTGTGCTTAGATTTAGCACCTTGTAGTTCCCACCACTAATGTATGATTTCGTGAGGACAGCTTTAAAGAAGAAAAGTTCTCTGAATTGCCACTCTTCTTAGTCTCATGAACAAGATTATTATTTGGTGATGTTTTGCTATGAAGACTTCCACCCTTTTTACTATGCTCAGAAGGGTAACCTTCTGCTACCACTCTAGTGCAGCTATTCTTTTTACTATCCTCAATGGAGGAAACATTTCCCTCTGCCATCAATTTCACTAATGAAGTTGTATCTGTGTGAGACAAGCTTTTTTTAAATTCTTTGCTGCAATGTTATGCACCACCTCAATTGAGGCAGATTGCTGTAATTTGTTTGTTGCAGCACCTTCATGAATCCTGCTAGGCAACACTTTTAACTGTGCCTGTCCCTCACCTGAAGATCTTATAGAACTGTGCTCTTTCTTATTGGAATGAGGTAGCACTTGTGTTGGAGCAACAACATTTTTTTTTTTTTTTTCAGACCGTATTGACTTAGATGAATCCTTTATTTCACATGTCACTGGCTTGACACATATACCATCTGTGGCAAGATTTTCAAAATTTGCTACTCCTGCAGATACTGGATCTCTAGATATGCATAAAGGTACTTCCATAGATTTTCTTCTTGAAATATCTGATACATCTCTTCTTACTTTTCCAGTTCTCATTTCTTTTATTTTTACATTTTGAATATCGGATGTCAGCATTGATTCTGAAAGGCCCGATAAATTTGAATTTGTTGTGGATTTCAAAGATTTGGAAAACCCCCCAACTGCGCAGATGTTGCTCGTATTTTCTCTAGCTGCTTTACCATGATAACCTGCTTTAGTGAAGTCAATTACAATCCTGGGGCTTGCAGATAATTTCTCAATACTGCTCAATCTTGCAGGTGGAAAAGTTCTATCTGTTGATGATTTACCAGTAAGTGCAACAAGGCCAGTAGATGAAACACTGTTACCAACCTTGCTTGTCCCTGTGAATGCTGAAGGGTACAGAGATATACCTTTTGACTTAACTTCTCTACCCTGGACATGGATAGTTTCTGTTAAAACTTGAGCTCCAGTGTAACCTTCTACTCTATTTGTTGCCTATACAACATACCATGTTGTGATAGTACAATAAGAACTAGCCAGCCACGTAAGATGGGCACCAATACTGCATCTATGATCGAATCTTAAAATAATGTAAAATAATGCATAGGACTGATGTTGTCTTGGGACAGGTCATAGATCTTCACAAAATTGTTGGTGACCACCATGACTTGAACTTGAGAACCAGGAAGCCAGGCTATTTGTCGGATATAAGCACCTTTTGCATATCCCAGGGCCTGATGACCCAAACAAATCCCCAAGATGGGAATGTCCTTGCATTCATACAACATCCTCATACAAATTCCTATGTCTGCAGCACATGTTGGTGAACCTGGGCCCGGCGAGATGACAATGTTATCAAAAGCATGTTCCTCATAAAAAATATGGTAAAGATCATTCTTCGCAACAATTGGAGCCACTCCATTTACCACTGCTAGAAACTGAAAAATATTGTAAGTATAGCTGTCATAGTTGTCAATCAGCAATGTTCTCACTTGCTTAGAGTTGAATTCCTTTTCCTTTCTTGTATGACAGTCACTCAATTTTGAACCCAAACTCCCACCAAGTATCAAAGATGCAGACACTTTGGTCATGCTAGCAACAACAGTTTGTCTACGGAAGCTTGAGACATTTGCCAATGAAGTATGTTTGGATTTGCTAAAAGATAATGCTCCACATTGCATATTCAAAGCAGACGATTTCCAAGTTACCAATGGAAAATTCCAATACCAACTATTTGAAGAATGAACTCTTGTGCTTCCTCTCGTCTGGGTCTCGGTCATCACACTGGTCTGTCTCAAATGTTTGCAGACAAGGTTTGTGCCCTCCTTGCCTCAGTAGCAAATATGGAACATTGTGGCACGCATAGTATGACATATTTGGCCTGTAAACATGTCGATCATGAAAGATGAATACCTGCTATGAGAAGGAGGCTAACAGTGGCTCCACTTGGGGATGGATTTTCCTCGCGAAAAGTCAAGAACAGCAGTTCAGAATGCCTTAGTCTTTAATTGTTGTTGTTCTCTGCAAAATTCCCTTTGTCGGCTGCCTTATTAATCCTACCTACCTATCCTAACCAGCACTTACTTTGCTGTCAGGTGAAATCAAATAACCAGTGCAGCCACTTAAGCAACTGTAAAAAGAGATGAACTGGCTCACTGATTGTTAATGAACTTGGAAGCACTATTCGGTTATGTGCCCCCATGATCAAAATTGTGGTATAGAAAGGCCGCTGCTGATGTATTTGGTCCTCACAGAGAAAGCATGCTAAAGAACTTGAGTTAAGAACCAGTTCCATGTAGTCTGCTATAGGATCAATAAAAACATCATGTGGGATAGCTTCTTCTGGGCCTTCTTGGTCGGATGGAACAGTTGAATCCTTGGTAATAAGCCATGCAACTAAATCTTCAGTCTTTGCCTTGGAAACATAATTATCCTCAATCTGTAAGTCAGAAGGTAGTACTATTTCCTCATGACTTGGGGAAGGAATATTTTGAAAAAATTCTTCAGGATCGTGAAAATGATATGACTGGATTTGAGATTGCAAGAGTTCAATTTCATTTTCATATCTTTCAACAACTAAATCAAGAAAAAGGTTATGTGAGCCTCCTACTGTTTTTGACAACACCAATCTAAAAAATTCTTTATCAAGCTCAAATTCTGATAAACTCTCCCTGAATACATCTAAAGCTTTATCAAATGAAAGATCTTCCACGAACCCGGTCATCCTGTCTTACTGATAATTCTTTGGAATATGGACTATTCGGTTGTAGAATTGGTTCGCTCCTTAGTGGAGTCTTGAATGAAAATGAAGTGGAGTCGCCAGTTGGATGCCTTTACTTTGGAGTGCTTGATCTCTGTCCACCATCAAAGATCAGAACTAAACATGAAAAGCTCTGAAGAAAAAGAGCACTTTCTCCAGAAAGCGGGGTTTACAGTGATGAACAAAATGATTCAGGTCCCCAGTGGAGTCGCCATTATGTTATCGCTCAGGTTGTCCCTTGGCTCCTTAAGGGATATGGCCGAGGTAACCATAGACCAAACTTTGGACTGCCGGTCCTAGCCTACCAGTAGTCAGAGAGGGCTCTCTCTTCGGGATTTAGCTTTGTTTAGGAAATGATTTCAGGCTAGTTATTATGCACATGGGTTTTTGTTTGAGTTTGGCGGGATGGATGATCTATTCAGGCAGTGTTGGCATGCGAAGCACAAGAGGTTTAGAACATTGGGCATGGAGTCAAGGATGTGGACTGAAAGATGTGTTTTCTTTGGCAAAGAAGGGACTACAGAGTAGGATAGCTACACAAGGAATAATATCAGGTTTGATTGAGGATGAAATGGATGTCAGGGAATGAAAGACAGCTAAGAAGCTTTCATTATGCTAACAGAGGGAACGTGACTGAACATTCTATAGGAGAAATTAAGAAATTCCTACAACAATATTCATACACGGAGGAAACTAGTGCAAATATGAGCCTAAGAGGAATTCATATTTATAGGCTAATTTAGAAGGAAAACATAGAGAAAAAACAGGAATTGAGGACAGAGCACGGCTAACTGACATCTGAACTATTCTTTCTTCCTGCAAGTTTAGATCATGACACAGATATGATATAGCAAACATAGCAACTGTAGAAAGAGATGAGGAAAACTTATTAGTCCATGAAGAAGCACAAGAATTCTGTAATCTTATTCTTCAGTCATCGAATCCACATTTAGACAGTCCAAACACAAATGCTCCAGCAAGCTCAGTTTATTAAATCTCTTAGAGCGTACACAGCAAGTCTCAAAATGAGATTATCGATCAAACACCTCTCACCCTTTGAACAACGAACAGCGTTGTTTAAATAGGCAATATTTACATGCTGGCCCTTGAGCCACTATCAAGTTAAAAGAAAATCACTGAAAACATCTCTAACAAAACAGATCCCAAAGATATCTGTAGCAATAAAGTTTTTAAATGCTAAATTGTGCTGGTAATGAATGCATAAAATATCTAAAACAGGTGTTCTGGGGCAGCTGGAAACTGAAGTTATGCAAGTGAAGGCTGCGTATGAGAGAGCAGCCTCAAAATGGTTGAACGGTGGTCTTGGAGTTGTGCGCTGGCCTCATGGCCATAACTCTGTAATTACTGCACATGGAATCCTTTGTCGGTATTGTTTAGGCAGTTCCATAGATTTTTAAAAAATAATCTTCGCCTTTTAGATTGTGGCGGTGGCTGTCCCTTCAGTAAGTTGAGTTGCCCATTCACATCCAGATTGATATGATTCTCACTCTACATGGATGATTGATTCAAGCCCACACTGAGATCTGCGATTTCTGCTGACGTGCTGCTGCTTCTGAGCGCATTTTCAAATGGCCTCTCTCAGATTCACTTAAGGGTGCGTTGCATATTTAATTTGCGCCAAACTGAGCCAGATCCAACAAGTACACCATTGCCATCCTCACCACTTTGTCGTTCTTTATATATATCACACAACTCACCTTGCTCTGGCGCCCATGTGAATCTAAATTCTTTACCTCCCACATCAATCATTTGATGCAGTCGCCACTGGCTTTGTCTGATTTTTTACCACAGGATTTTCATGATCTAATATAATTGCCTTCCTCACCACTTTGTTGTTCTTCACATATATCACCCAACTCACCTTGCTCTGGCGCCATCATATTGGCCATAAGGGAACAGGAAATTACAGTTTGCCAAATACGTGTGAATACAAATTTAAACATTACTGGAACAAGCATAATTCAGTCAAATAACCCGTGGCCAAAATAACTGAACTCTTAGTATTCACAAAACCCGTCGATGAATCACCATATAAACCATATTTCAGGTTTCAACAGAGTGACCACTTCTTTGTCGCAATCCCTCCAAATCACTGGATCCCCTCATGCGTACTTTCTGTTGTCAATATCAATCTCCTCTGATTCTGAAATGAATTTAACATTTCTAAAGCCTGATACGAATCAGATAGAAAGAAAAAAGTTTAGTGTTTAGAGTTCCATCATTTGTTCTTGTCAGGCGAATGTTCGAACTCGAAGCCACCGTAGTAATGGTTGGAAACCTCTGTCCAAAATTTCCGATTTTTTCTCTAAGCCAATGTCAGCAGCAACTCAATGTGCACAAATTATTCCTGAGAAAGCCACAGCTATGACATCTTGACCAGGAAAGCAAGTGTCTCCAACGCAATAGAATCCATCCACTCTTGTTGTGTTAAATGGCACCCCAAGCAGTCCTTTAGGATTTTTTGTGGAATTTGGTCCATAAGTCCCATTGTCACGAGCAAGAAATCGCTGTGTGTCTTGGGTGTACCAACCTCTTTAAACGTTATTGCTCCTTTTAAACCTGGAAAAAGTGTGTTCTCCAGCCTGCTGACAATGAGAATCCGGAGCTTCATATTTTAAGACATGCATTTTTCGTACAATGATATGAATGTTTGATCCTTTCTTTGAACCAACTGCACAAAATGAGACACGTTTCTGAGGACGCCCATATGAGTCCTTTTCCAGCTCCCCCTTTAAATTTTCAAATGCTTCATCTGCATCTTTCATAGTCTTGAAAACAACAAATGTTGTGCAATGCTTGTTCTTGACACGAGAGAATGCCTGGATTTCAATAGAATATTTCTCTGGAAAAAGATTCTGTAGTTTATCCCAAGAAGTACCAATGGGTATTTTATGAATACAAAGCTTTGAAAAGTCTGCTTCGTTTACTTCAAAATCACCCATGTCAAGAGGATCATTAAGTCCACGTTCTAGTTTGGAAAGGGTCAATCTTATTGCAGCAATGGCATCATCCAAACAATTGTGTGGCTTTCCTTCCTCTCGTAAGTCATATCCTAGCACAACCATGTAGCTGTGGTACACTCTGACCTGAGTCACTTTCATTTGCAAAAGATATAGAACATCTCCATAAATTCTCTGGAAATGGCAGACATTAAAATTCCACTTTCGGCGCAATATGCTGCTACAACCTCAACTCTCCTCTTCAAAATGAAAGTTTGAAATTCCAAAACACAAAACGAAGACATTGCCCATTTCTATAGCAGGTAGTGTAGAGTCGTGCTTATCTTGATAGTGGTTTTCTCTTTTAGTGACCACCTTCAAATATTCATGCAGACTTTACTGACAACTCTACTCAGGCATAGTCCTCAAAGGAACAAAGCTATAGACCATTTTTCCATATTAATGTAGCTATAATTCGTTGTAAATCACTGATCTCAGCATCCCTCTCTTCAAGTACTTTCATCAGTCGCTCTTGCTCCTTCAGATGGACACAATTGTTACATTCCTTTACGAAATTATTCTCACACAGAATTTCCTGATTTGTGCTCCTGTCATGTTTTATTTTCTTGCTATTTTGTAATGTCTCTTCTTCTGTGTCTGCGCTACATATATAGTCAATGCTTTCACTAGGCCTCTTCCTTGTCAAAAGAACTAAATCATTTTTGCGCTCATCTAACTTTCATCAGCCACAGCTTCTTTCTTGATGTTATAGTCTTTTTGTGAGAGACCTTCTTAAAATAATTTGGTTTCATGCTCCTGCAAATACTCCTTATGGTTGAGGTCTACCTTCCAATCATCAATCCAAGCAGAGGTAAAGATATGAAGAGTATGGTGGCCCTCAGGAGCTAGTGAGGGATCCAAAACAGTTGGAATGCTAAGAAAAATGCTTCCATAAGGTTCTTCCAGTCTTGCCCAGTCATCCTCAAGTACAAAATGATGGCAGTCCGTATCCAAAGGTAAAACTTCTGCTTTTACTCCCATATGAATGGAGAGAAATGAGGGAGATTTGACATACAGCCTCTGAAAATTTTTCTCCTCTGGGGGAAGCTTCTCTGTTTAAAAGCTTTCCAAAAGTATCCCATCTGGTTGCATTGGAAATTATCTTCTTAGCATAAAATTGTCTTCCATCTGAGAGCCTTACACCCACAGCTTTTTCATTTTCAAGAATAATATCTGTGACATTTGCCTTGTACAAAATTGTCCCACCATAATCCACTAAACCCTTAGCCAGATTTTTAGCAATTCCACCAACACCACCAACTGGGTAATTTATCCCTCCAAAATGTCTATCACATAGGACCATGCTTGTATTTATCATCGGTGTCCGCAAGGCACTCACTGTGATCACAATGAAGCACTCTGTATCAATGAAATACAGTAAATTTGGATCTTTTATATACTTCCGGGCTATGTCTCCTGCATTTTGTGGCAAGTAATAGGCTAGTGTCAAGCACTCCAATGGTTTCTTAAAAAAAACTGGCCAAAAGGATACAATGGTTCCTCCAATGACTTTAGTTCCAGTGAGTTCAAAGAATTAAATACCTTCCAACATTCATTGTAAAATTGGGAGATCCCTTCCTTTTCATGTGGGAAATAACCAGTAAGTTCAACAACGAAATCCTCAAATTTTCTATGAACACGAACAGAAAGACCATCAGGCAAATGGTAATGGACAGTTGTTGGATCTGGTAATAACTCCATTTTGCAACCAACAACTTCCAATGCTTTTGTGATTAAATTTATATATCCCTGCACAACCAAACCACTAGACATTCCAATACCAACCATTTGAAGAATGAACTCTTGTGCTCCATCTTGTCTGGGTCTCGGTCATCACACTGGTCTATCTCCAATGTTTGCAGACAAGGTTTGTGCCCTCCTTGCCTCAGTAGCAAATATGGAACATTGCAGCACGCACAGTATGACATATTTGGCCTGTAAACATATCGATCATGAAAGATGAATACCTGCTTGAGTAGGAGGCTAACAATAGGAAATTTGTGAAGGGTTGATACTAGAGATGAGAGCTATGGTGTTGAGAAAGAGAAGGGAGGAAAAAAAGGATAAAGGAAAGAAGAAGGTAAAAGGAAAAATTGACCATCCCACATATAACAAATATACATTAGAAGAAAATATTGAAGAAATGACTAGGTTGATAAGGAATCTGTCCAATAAGATTCCAAAACATGAGTGAGAAGGATCGGACAAAAATCAAACATAACCACATCGCAATCCCACTTTTATTTGTAGGTCCTTCAATCCTCAACAGATGAATATAGAATTAAGGCCCAAAGATCAACCAATAAAAAACCTTATTAGAAGGGATTTAAATCTCTAAACAGATGAATTTATCCAAGATGAAGACTAAATTGGGTAGGAGATTAGAACCCAATTTCTACATCACAGAAGTGAAATACACAAACTCTTTAGCATTACAAGAGGCATATGGTTCACATGATGATTATGATATTCCTTCCTTTCAATATCAACAAATCATAGACATAGTGATGGCATAAATTGCTAGGAATTATGACTTACATCCCAAAATAGGTAGGTCAGTTGGGGTGAGGCATCAAACCAAAAATTTCATCCATTTACTTGATTTATAACAATTCCTGATACAAATAAACTACCTCTTGAAAATTTGAAGAAAACACAGGGGCCCTCACATTGGAAAGGTAAAACCATTCAGGACTCCCATCTAGACATGAATTAGGAAGTGAATAAATAATAGGATCCTGTGCCATCTCAAATGCAAATTCAACTAGTCAAAGAGGTTGAAAGGAACACAACCACATTGTTTAACTTAGAATAGGAACTGAGTAGGATAAAAGTCTCAATACCTTTATTAGAGTTGGCCGATAACCCAATATATCAACCTCACATACATAACCTCATAAGTCTTGCTAGAGTAGTTCTCATAACAATACTCTAAATATTTAAGAAGATCATCCTATTGTAGAGTTAATACCACATCTAAAAGAGAAGAATGGTGATAAACCTCCATTCTTTATCACCCTTAACGCCCATACTAAGATTCCTCACAACTACATGTTAGATTGAGGGGAATCCCATAATATCACACCCAAGTTAGCCACAGTGGAGTTGGGATTGGACATTACCAATACATATCATGATATTTACTCATTCTATTCTAGAATGGTAAAGAGTTTGGGTCTCGCCAAGGATTTAATGTTCTCTCTTACCGAAATACCAAACAAAAGAATTACTATGGACATAGTGGTAGTTGATATTCCGGCTACTTATGGCATGTTACTTTCTAGGTCCGAGGGCAAAAAAATAGGTGGAACTTTATAGATGTATTTATCATATGCGACCATACCTATCTTTCGGGGCCAAGAGAGGAGAGTATTTATAGAAGATGAACTCCTATATGTTGTGAGTAATTCTAAGTGATCCAAGAATCTACCTACATATGTCGTAGAGGAATCCATGGGTTGCTACAACCTATTCATGAACCCTGAAGCAATAGTAGAAGCGAGTCAACCACCTATTAAGAGTAAACAACAAGAAAAACAAAACATAGTTTGGAAGTTGTTCTTTGACAAGGCATGGTTTAGAGAAGGAATATGGCTTGGTGTGCTCTTATTACCCCTTGCGGGGACATATATATCCCTATTGTTTATACTATAGTTTAATGCTACAAATAATATTGAATATGAGGTATTAATTCTAGGTTTAGAGATAGCTAGGAAGATGGGAATTAAGAACATAGGGGTTTTTGGTGATTCTAAACTGGTATTTTTCCCGATAAAGAACATTTACACTACCAAACACACTAGAATGAGATCCTATTGAAAGGAGGTATGGGATTTTATTGAAAATTACTTTGATACATTTAAAATTATTGTTGTGTGTAGGGAAGACAACCAATAGGAATATGCATTGGAAACAACAACCAACACATTTAAGCCACCTCCTAAGCCAAATCTGAAATGTGAAGTAGAAATGAGATATAAGCCCTCTATCCTAGATAACATCAAGCACTTGCAAGTTTTTGAGGATGATGAAAAATTAATGCAATTCTTGGACTTACTAGATGAATTTCTGGCCATGAACATAGAATAAGAAGATAAATATCTTGAAAAAGGTTAGCAAGAAGCAAAATCATATGAGAAATTCTCTCAATTTTCACAACTAAATTGGAATTAAAGAAGTGATACAACTAAAGAACAAATTTATTCCAAAGGGACTAGTCCCACTGGAACAAATATTTCATCACAACGATGTTTCTGCCAAACCTATTTTCTAGTTGGTGGCTGAGAATATGGAGGAACACAAGTTAAGGACCAAATAAAATCCATAAAAGGTAAAGTTGGCCAAATACTAGGATTCTTCATGCAAGCTCAGGTATGCAAAATTGTTTCAGAAATTTAAAATCATTTTGGCATACAGTTATGAAGACTTGAAAATTTAGTATATGTCCATAATAAAACATAGAATACTATTGAAAGAGGGTTCTAAGCCTTTTGTGCAAAAGTTAAGAATATTTAACCATATATTATTGCAAATAATAAAAAAGGAAAGCACGAAGCTACTTGATGGGAAAATCATCATAATATTGAGATACTTCGAGTGGGAAGCCACCTAATATCGGTAAGGAAAAAAATGGAGACATTAGTTCATGTGTGGATTTCAAGAACTTGAATAGGTGCTCATTAAAGGAAAACCATCCACTCTAAAAAATGGATCATTTGCTACATAAGGTAGTAGGGGCATCTTGGATATCCATGATGGATGGGTTCTCAGCAGGGAAAATTTTAAGCATGAAAATTTAGCTTAAAGTTTAGAAACCTTGGAAAATCTCACTAGTACATAATATGCAATTTGTAAAATGTTTGGAAATTTTTTTGTAAAAGTATTCAAATTTCTAATAATTTTGTCTAGTCTCTATATAAAATTTTGGCTATTTTTAAGGTAAACCAACTTTATACTATAAAATTTGGGTGAATAATGTTTAGAAACAATGGAAATTAACGGATATTTTTTTTTGGAAAAAGCATGGAAAATTAGCCCACTTGCAAATAGTAGCCCCTAAAATTTTCCCTAGTTCTTGGGATACAATCAGATAAAAATGCTTGTGCCACTTTCTTGTAGGCCATATTCTATACCCTTCACGACATCAAACACATCATTTTTGTACATCTAGACGACCTTACTAACCTGTTCCTCCAATGTGAGGAACATCCTACTCATTTTCTGGAGGTATTTTTCCATTGTGGATATTATAAGATCCATTTGAACCCACACAAGTGTCCTTTTTTGTGGTTTTTGGGAGGTTACTAGGATTTTTCATACCTAAATAAGGGACCAGAGTTGATCCATCAAAGGTTGAGGCTATTATTAATTTTCCTCCTCCATGTACTCTTCTTTTTCTATCTTGCAACCTTTGAATGAACCATTAGTGTGGTTCTCGTTCATGAAGATGAGATGCACAATTAACATGTCTTCTATTATCTTAGAAAAGGCCTCATTGGTATCAATATTTGATATTCCCACATCAAAATTTGGCCTTAGTGATTGTCTATGTTTTCCAATGGTTATGGTATTACATACAAATGCAAAAGCCTATGGTGATAGTTTATTCCTACACCATGAAGCATATCCTTAGTTAACATATCATTGTGGGAAAATTCTTGAAATGGATTGTGATCCTTTAAAAGTTCAATTTAGAATTGGAGGTTTCCAAGTCGAATAAATATTTGGCATTAATTGAGTTAATGCTAACTTACTGTGAGTTGATGAAGAGCCTATGTTTGAAGAATTGTTATTTGTTGAATATTTATCTCTCATTAGCTCATTTTATCCTTCTTATGGGGGTGTCTTGCTATATCTCCAAACTCAACGCTTTCTATCCCAGTTGTTCCATCATGAGCATTGGTGTATACAATCAGGATAAAAAATATGTTATTATTGATGATGCCATTTATCACCTCAAAGTTGATTCAGTATTGCAATTTATCACCGCAAATTTGATTCTATATTTCATCAATGCCTCATTCACGAAGAGGTCAAACATGTCTTGAATGATTTCCATGCTAGAGAATGTGGCATACAACTCTCCATGTTATCCACTGTGTAAAAATGCTTGCACACTAAGTACTTTTGGTCCTCAATATTTAAGGGTTGTATCACGATAGTCCAGAAATGCCATCCCTATCAAAGATTCACCAAAAATATGCATGTTCATCCTACTCCACTTAATCCTATGGTTGTTGTTGGGCCTTTTGAAAAATGGGCCATTTATTTCATGGCCAATGGAAATTGCTACATCATCATGGCAATGGACTACTTCACTATGTGGTTTGAGGCTATGGTGACCTTCTCTAATGATGGTTCTGCTACAACACTTTTCATGTTAAACCATATCATCACTAGGTTTGAAGTACTCAAAATGATCATGACTTATCATGATTCTCCTTTTTTAAATCACATGATGATGGAACTAGCTGCTAAGTTATGTTTTTATAATGAACACTAAACCCCCTATTATCTATAGGCTAATAATAAAGTATATTAGATTATTATTTCTTCAGATCCACAATTCAAAGGATGGTATGTTGGAAAAATATACCCAAGAATTACAACTTTTGGTTGGGTCAAGAATGTGCCATGACAACCCTTAAAACTCCAAATAGTTGAAAGATATTGCTTAGAGCCTCAAAATGGTCCTAATAGTTTAGGACCTAAAAAAATATGGAAAAAATACCAAGAAGATATAAAACCATTGAGTCAATGAAAGAGGTGTGTGACTATTGATATCCATCTATATTTTCATGCCTATATCCCACTTTCATGTCAAAGGTTCACATAAAAGTATTGATGGTGTGGTTCATTGCCTTGTTCATCGCCCATTAGCTCACTAATATTAACTTAGGACCCATTTACCTCAATTTCTCTCCCAAAATTAGTGTTCAAACCTTCATATTAGCTCAAATATCCAAATTTACTGATAGTGATCTCTTATATAGGGAATGTTTTATAGTTTATATCATTTTTCTTGGCCTTTAGAACCTATAATATTCATTTAGGGTCTAACACACTTATATTCCTCTCAAACCCATCCCTAAAATATAAGGCATTATAAAAGAAACCTTATACCACTTAGACACCAAGTATCCCTCATATATTTCCCTTATGGTGGTTTATATCCTGACTTAGGGCCAGTGAACCCTAGAAGATTCATTTAGAACCTAATTCCTTTATTTACTTCCACTTAAATGCTAAAGTTTTTAAAACCCATCCCTCATGTTCAAACCTCCTAATAGAAACCATATTATCATTGGAGACCAAACACCCTAGTTAGATAGGTTATGTGGTACTTTAAGGTCTCAATCATGGCCAAAATTTCATTTTCTATTCTTCCTAAACATAGAAATTATTTATGAACATACAAATATCATATGATAAATATTTAAAACTTTCAATACCCTTACAATGAGCTAAAGTAATAAAAATGAAAGTCGAAGCAAAAAGTCGAGAAAAAACAATAAAATAATTTTCTATGTCAAAAATAGCATGCATGAATGTTCGAATGTGAGTGCATTATTAAAATTATAGTGTTATTAAATTGCATACATTTTCTTGTATATTCTTATTTGGAAATATATGTGGTGACATCTTTAGTTAACTTCAAAGGCATTGAGGTTCTTGGATAATCTCTAGAGAATCATGAGAAAATTTGACTAAATCTATAAATATTTTATAATTTATGATCTTAAAATAAACTTGAATACATCATTTGGAATTTTCCTATTAAAAATTGGTTTTCTAACCACTCAATTTGGTTATTATACAAGAAATGAAAGTGGAAAACTGTGGAAAACCAATGGTGAAGAGAAGAGGAGATGATCAGAATCTAGATTAGGGGCAAAAAATTGCTAAAAAATAAAAGTGCTCAGAATTGCTCAAAACATGTGCATCTGCGTTTGTCTCAACGATATCATCCCAACGCAACTTGTTTCACTCAAAACTGAGCTCGTATGAGAAAGATATCGCATTCTGGTTGTTTTATCAAACAAACAAATTTTGGGTACAGGCTAACTACGACACTGACTAGGCATTCGTAAAGCCCAGTCAGCAAAAAGAATATTCTTGGGAATATTCCCATAGGTGGATCAACTGGGCCATGACAGGTGTCGGCATCGGATTGGTCAAAGGGATTTTCGAGGATCAATGAGAGGCTAACATGTGGCAAGCCTCGAGGCCGCCACGTGCCCTCAAAGGCTGGGTAAAATTATAGTTGGTAGGTTGGGGAATCAAACTCATGACCTCGCCCACATAAGATAAATTCATTACTGCTATACCACCACTGTATGTTTTAACATATCATGGACATGATTACTATTTAAAGGGTAATGTGGTGAATTTTGTTGGTAAGGCACCATCCCCCTCTCCACATATGACCATAACACATAACCAAAGGTCGGTGTTATTGCTAGCCACACCATTAAACGTGATAAATGGAGATTAGTGGTAATTAATCCAAGCGTATCACTCAATTAATTTCAGATTTAGTTGGCAATAATTTTGGTGGGTTTGACAAATCCAGAGCTACTCCAAATTTGGTAGAGTTAACTGGAGCTTCTCCAGTTTTAGTGAAGATTTCCTAGGAAAAATTGAAGACCATAACTTCTTCAATTTTAGACCAATTTTGGCTCAGAAAGAGTCATTCCTAGATGATTTGGATGCTTTGAACACAATGGAATAGGTTGCAGAGGTAGAAAGGCAATTATGTACGTGGTTTTTCTACATTGAAGTTTAAGGAAGCTTAGGGCCACTAGGAGAGGTCAAGCCCAGATCAGCTGAAGTCCAATTGTAGAACTTGGAAAGTAATTTTTGGGGTTTTTTGGTGTTCTGGATCCAATGGAGTAGGTTGCCAAGCCATTAGAGAACTATAGGTGCATGTAGTTAGAAATTTGACCATTAATCCAAAGAGGGCCTAGCCATTGAAGTAGGTCCAAGGAGATGTAGCCTAAGAGGTGTGATCTCCTTTATCAGCTTTGTGTCATGAGTTTGTTCTATTTTATTTATATTAAATTTACTTTCTATATATGTGTTTTAAACAAATAATTAACCTCATAAATTTATCATAAAAGACACTCAATACTTAACACACAATCCTTCATGTTTTGGTTAATTTGAGACGATCCTAAACAATTTTTATTAATACTGATGAGGGATATTGCATAACATTAATAGTTTTTCCCAACATTCAGATCAAGTTGGTATTAGAGAACTGTTACCTCATTTTAACCCTGAGATGGTTTTCCAAGGTTAGCTAGAAAATTGGCTATTGGTTTTGTATTTGTGGAAGGAGAATTTAACTGTGTGCAAGTTTGTGTGTGTAAGCTAAAGAAAGGAGATGGTCTAGGATGCTTCTTTTTTGAGGAAATTTTTGAATGTTTGTGAAGATTTTTGATGCATTACAAGTGCGAATGGAAGCTTCAACAAGTGATGTTTCTAATCCATCTTCCTTAGCAAGACTTTGATGAAGATATGTTTCAAGAGCTTATCATCATGAGATATATAGTGCAAGAGATGAATGAGGATAGGAAGGAGAACACTATACTTCAACAGGAGTTGATGGACATGAAGGAGGAGAAGCAAGAAAAGATGCATGAGATGGAGATTCAACTCCATGATGCTAAGGAAACCCTAGCCAAGTATGTGCATGAAAATGAGGTATGCAATTCAAGTTTATCTTCAATTTCCTCTCAAAATGAATTTTTTGGTTCTTTTGAAAGACACACAAGAGGAATAGGGTCCAAATTATTGATGAAGATGGGCTAAGAAGGTAAAGGGTTAGGCCAAAAAGCACAAGGCATAGTTCAGTCAATTGTTATTAGGAAAGGCCTAGGTATTTGGGTCTTGGTTGTGGACAAGATGATGGAGAATTCTCCAAAGACAAGGAGGCATATGAAGGTGTTCCAAGGACTTTCATTACATGCTAATTACCTCAATCTTGTGAATTTTGTGTTCACGAGGAATGAAAAATTTTTATACCCACTTTGCAAGAAGATGCTCATAAGAATGCAACTAGTGGAAATGGCAAACAAGAGGATGTTGAAATCTCTAAGCTCATTGAAACCATTGTTGGTATTCCGAAGAGAGCCAATACCTCATCAAATTCACCTCCTCAAGAAGGCGACAAAGGTGAATGTGCAAGGTATAAATATGCCTTTAATCAAGTTTCTTTTGATTATGATAAACATGGTAAATCTTCACATAAGATTTGGAGAAAATTTACATGTACCTTTCGTGATTTGAATAACCATACTATTTCGAGGTGTTGGAAGAGGATATCCATACACAAGAAACTTTCAAAACAAAAGAGATAAAAAGCCCAAGGTCCGCTGGATAATGGAAACCATGTTGAAAAGAAGATGAAATTATTTTGCAATCATTCCATAAGCAGGGTCATCCTGTAGAGAATTGTTGGACTTTGCATCCATCAAGTCATCCACGACATTTGAAGAAGGTGGAGAGAGATTTTGGCAACAATGGAAAAGAGGATTCCATAATTTATGGGGGGCAGGATGATACGCATGATGAAGTGCAGCTGAAAGAAGCACCATTGAAATGGTTTGGAAAGAGTTGGTTAGATTTATTAACCAGGTAAGGCCTTGAATTTCTTTTGATAATTGATGAAAATCTTGCCTTATTGATGCATTTCCTTGTTATTTGGATGCATTTCTTTTCTCCTAGAAGTATGTTGCATATTGCATGAAGCAAGATGTTGGAAAAGTAGAGTTATGTTGACTCACTTAGATGCAGTCAAGATGGAAATTTGTAACTACAAATTTGCATGCATGTTGCATTCTTAAACTTGCATGTTTACACCAGGAAGGTGTTCGAAAGTGGAGTATGTTGACTCACTTTGTTGCAACAAATTTGGTCATTTCAGCTCTTTAAGCACTCGTATATACCAATGGGATTCTTGTACTAGTGATTTTATGTGTGGGAGAGTTGAGAATTGTTATACATTCATGAGAGTTTGTGTGTGTGAACAATGGAATATTTTATAGTTTCATTGTGCTTGAACATGCATGAGTGATTGATTTGTGTTGGTTGATTGCTTTGTTAACATGTATGTTGTCAACTTGAGAATTTTGATCATTTTCACATGCATGAGTGTTGGCTTGTGTGGTCTATTGATTGTTACATGTATGTTATATCGACTTGGAAGAGTTGATTTTGTCTCCAAAGATGAAAGGGAGATGTGACAAATTGTTTAACGAGAATGTGGAATATTTTTGTAAATCATCAAGCTGTTGTACATGATTTTTCTTGATTTGAGACTTAGTTGTTTGAAGAAGCATGTTTTGTCGACTTGTGTTTAGTCTATGGTTTATACACCAATATGTAAGAGTACATGATGATGTTCACATGATGTGACATTTTTTGCTTTGAAGAAGCAAAAGGAAGAGGTCGTCAAGTTATATTCTTGCATCAATGTTTTTGAAGGTTAATAGTATTTCTTGTGACAAGATGTCACAGGGTTTTGGAAGGTCCATGCTTGAGCAAGAGGCTCATGATTAACCTTCATTCTCAAATCATGACATGAGAATCATGTTAATATTGGAGGATGATGGAATCAAGAAGTGAAAGTGGATAAAAATTCCAAAAAAATTGCAACCATTATAGACCATTTGATGTGTTGACACCAAGAAGCGAAAGAGATGGCAAATGCATTCTTCTAGATGTGGAATTTGGAACCATGGAAGTGAAAGAATGGTCATTTCTCTTCTTTTCATTACTGATATTGGAACTCATTATTGTAGTTCACTCAGATGGGTTTAACTTGGAAAAGTAGTTTCCAAGGAGAAGCTTGCATCGAATGCATGTGTTGCAAAGGAGGAACATGATTCTCAGTGGGAAGGCCATTAGTGATCTTTCCAAGCATCGAGGGATCGAATTGGTACAATAGGGTGTTTAATCAAAAAGAAACTAGCAATTGTTGGATTAGGTCAGTAGCAAAAGGAGAAAATTGGTTGAAGTGCCAAGTCATTTGCAAGGTAAGGCATGTCAGTGAACCCAAGTGGTTGTCATGGAGATTTTGCCAAGTAGAATAAATTGATAGAACTTGGGAAGGAGAAGAGTATTCATCTCTCATCAAATAACCAACTTTTTTGGGTCTAAAATCTTGTCAGTGGGAAGGAGTGATTGAAATCTGGATTAGGGGCAAAAATTTGCTCAAAAATCAAAGTGCTTAGAATTGCTCAAAAGCTAAATGAATGCATTCGTATCAGTGATACAATACCAATTCAACTCATTTGACTCAAAACAGAGATCGTATGAGAAAGATACCATTTTCTGATTGTTTTATCAAATAGGAAAATTTTGGGTAGATGCTCACTCAAAAGTTGACTAGGCATTCGTACATCTTAGTCAGCAAAAAGAATATTCCAACGAATATTTCCACATGTGGCTCAATTGGGTCATGACAAGTGTCAAAATTGGATTGGTCAAACGAATTTTGGAGGACCAATGAGAGGCTGAGACATGGCAACCCTGGAAGCTGCCATGTGCCCTCTCAAAGGTTGGGTAAAATTATAGTTGGCAGGCCGGGGAATCAAACTTATGACCTCGCCCACACAAGCACAATACTTTATCACTATACCACCACCATATGTCTTAAAATATCATGGGTGCAATTACTATTTAAAGGGTAATGTGATGAAGTTTGGAGGTAAGACGTTGGCCCCGCGGGCCAGCCCCCTCTCCACATATGACCATAACGCATAATCAAAGGTTGGTGCTATTGCAAACCGTGCCATTAAACACGCTAAATGGAGATTAGTGGTAATTAATCCAATCTTATCACTTAATTAATTTCGGATTTAGTTGGTGGTAATTTTTTCGGGTCCAAAAAATTCGGAGCCACTTGAAATTTGGCAGAGTTAATTGGAGTTTCTCTAGTTTTAGTGGAAATTTCCTAGGAAAAACTGAAGAGACCATAACTTCTTCAATTTTCGACCAATTTTGTCTTAGAAAGAGTCATTCCTAGATTATTTTGATGCTATGAACACAATGGAATATGCTTCAGAAGTAGAAAGACACTTCTCTATGTGATTTTTCTACATTGAAGTTTAAGGAAGCCTAGGGCCACTAGGAGAGGAGGTCAAGCCTAGATCAACTAAAGTCCAATTGTAGAGCTTGGAAAGTCATTTTGGGGGTTTCTAGGTCCTCTGAATCCAATGGATAAGGTTTCCAAGCCATTGGAGCACTGCAGGTGCATGTAATTAGAGATTTTACCATTAATGCAAAGAGGGCCTAGCCATTGAAGTAGGTCCAAGGAGATGTAGTCCATGAAGGGTGAACTCTTTTATCATATGTGTGTTATGATTTTTTTGTGCTTTATTTCTCTACAAATTACTTGTTGTATATTTTTTTTAAACATATAATTAACCTCATAAATTTCTCATAAAATACACTCAATAGTTGACACATAATCTTTCACATTTTGGTTAATTTGAGACGATCCTAAACACATTTTTTTAATACTGATAAGGGATCTTGCATAGTATTAACAAGTTTTCCAAACATTCAGAAAAGGGGATCACACATAATGATATTATTTAAACTACCATCCATCTAAATTCAAACAAAAATTATGGTGCAAATTTTGAAATAAATAATAATGAAAAAAGTGAAAATTAAAATACTATAAAAGAGTCATTAAAAAATCAACATTACTCTACAAATCCAATTGTTGAACAATGATGTTGAATAAATGAGTTTGTTATCTTTATGAAAATAAGATGGTGGAATATAAAAATATTTTCATACCCTTCAATACACACCTTAAATCTAAATTTCAAAATATTTAAAATATTATTAACCTACACAACTTATTAATTCATTAAATTTATAAATAAAATTTTCACTAAATATTAAAAAAAACATATAAGAAAAACAATTAATTCATTATCAATATTCATTAGGGATTTGTTAGGTCCCTATAATACTAGTGATTTCCCCATTACTATTGTCATTGTAGCCCTTATTGTTATTATTGTGTCTCTATTGTCCCCATATTGTTATTAATGTGCCCCATAAAAGCCGACTATTGTTATTGTTGTGCCCTTATATTATCACTATTATGTTGGCTTTGAATACATTGTGACCTCTTAGACTCCTATATATAGAATGGATGTTTGTTCATTTGTATCATCCAATAATTGTTCATTTGTGTAATGTAAAAGAGGTTTCCCGCTCTAAGAGGTTGATTTTGAAGTAGTTGATCTATCTTTTCTATCTTTGTGAGCTGGTTCATAACATTTGGTATCAGAGCTTTGGATTCTAAGGTTTCATTGCTTCAACAGGTCATCATGGAATTTTCGCTATAAATTTCTTTCTACGACGTTTCATAAGCTAAAAACAAAACCCATTTGTGCTGAAATCTCGATGATCCCCAGGTCCAAATTTAAGATCTTGTTTCGCTATATGTTTGGAGATATGATCTAAGGAAGTTAGAGTTTTTGCAGGGTCATGAATTACATCCCAAACAGGTGACCTTGGGAAAATCATCATAGCTTTCTCTATGAGTATCAGATTGAAATTTCATAAGAAGGTACAAAAATATGATGGAATTTAGTTTTTGGTGCCTCATTTTTAGGTCTGAAGGTTGAAATAGTGACACGTGGCACTTCGTACAATTTCGCTCTACTAGAAAAGTGTATAATCAGGTCAACTTGGGAGATTGGGCATAACTCTTTCTTGAAGAATCCAATTTTGATTAGACTGATGGAATTAGAAATAGGACTCAGAGAGCTACCATAGTTCGCAATTTTAGACCTTGGAGATCCAAAATTTTAGAGATATATTAGATTCAATATCGAGCTTCTACAAAGTGAAAAACGATGTGTATTTTTTTTTTTTTCATAAGTTTGGTTTGAAAAATTAGTTTGAAGGAATTCAAAGGGAATAGTGAAGCATAATTATCATTAATTGATGCCCCAAAGAGAGAAAATGGAAACACCTAGTAAGAAACCTGAAGGCTCTAGCATGACTCATGAATAAGAGGAAGAAATACAACATGATATATCAAAATTACAAGACCAAGTGCAACAAAATTCACTCTCACAAAAAGTAATAGAGGCTAAGGTGGATGGTTTAAAGAAAGGCATGGAAGCTAAGATGGATGGCATGGAAGATAAAATGGATGGTTTAAATAAAGGCATGGAAGCTAAGATGAATGATGTGGAAGCTAAGATGGATGGTTTAAAGAAAGGCATGGAAGCTAAGATGGAAGATTTGAAGACAGATTTGACAAAGTTGCTACAAGAAATGTTTACTAATGGTGAAAGGGTAGTAAAGGAGACTCATGATAAGAAAAAAAGAAATGTTAATCAAGATTTCATAGACCCTAACATTGGATTGAAGACCCACCATGTTCCAAAGATTGATATGAGGAAGTTTGATGACAAGGATCCCGTAACATGGATACTACAGATGGAGCAAAATTTCGATCTCCATAATGTGAAAAACACACAAAAGGTACGCATTGCAACTTTATATTTGGAACCAAATGAGTTTGTATGGTATTTATGGCTTTGCTCTCGTAAACAAATTGTCACTTGGGCAATTTTTAGGGAAGAAATGATAACACATTATGAGGATACAAAAAGCAACACCTTTTTTAGCCAATTGATAAATCTCAAAGAAAAGGGTTCAATGATGGAGCACATTGAGGACTCTCAAAAATTGAATATAAGGGTAAAAGATACTCTAGAAAGGCATAAGTTTGATGTGTTCATAGAGAATTTAAAGGATAACATCCAACATGAGGTTCACCTTTTAGAATCTAATTCATTGGAGAAGGAATTCAAGTTTGCAAGAAAAATGGAAAGTAAAATGATGGCAACAAGGAAGCCTACCACTCACAACTATAAAGATGGAAGTGTTGTTACTCCTAGACTTCCACAACCTACAAGGTTGACACCACAAAAATTGGAAGAAAAAATAGCAAAATGTCTTTGTTACAGTTGTGATAGAAAATACACTAAAGGCCATAAGTGTGATGAGAATAAATTATTTTACATAGATTGTGAAGAGGAGGAAGAAAAGGAACAAGAAACATTAAAAGAAGAGGACATACACAAGGAAAAAACCCTAGAGAAAGAAGAAATGAATCTGACCATATCTTGTAATGCATTGGTTGGAATTAAGACTCCTCAAGCTATCAATATAGAAGGACATATCAAGAAGAAAAAGGTAATAGTGTTGATTGATTCGGGAAGTACCCATAATTTTATTCATTGTAAGGTAGCCAAGGAATTGAATTGCTTCCTATATCTAGCACCAGAGTGTCAAGTGATGGTTGCAAGTGGAGGAACCATAAATTTCTTTCGAAGGTTCCATAATATCAAGCTATCCATGGGAGAATATGTATTGAATAGCCCAATTCTTTCCATTCCAATGGGTGGTGCTGATGTTGTACTAGGAGTCTAATGGATACAATCCTTGGGTACAATACCTTTTAATTTTCAAGAAATTTTCATGAAATTTTGTTTGAAAGGAAATGAATTTGAATTGAGGGGTATCACAAGGAAACATAGGAAACATAATCATTTCTAACAGAATGACAAAGCTTCTAAAGAAAGAACAACAAGGCATAGTTTCACAATTATTTTCACTAGAGGTTCCCACATTGAAATCATCTATTTCTCCAGATCTCCAAACAGTCTTAGACAATTATTCCAAGGTATTTTGAGACTCACAAAGGCCTCCCACCTATTCATGATCATGATCATGATATTCATTTGATTCTAGGAAGTGTTCCTCCAAACATCAAGCCTTACAGATATCCCTATGCCCAAAAGAGTGAAATTGAACATATGGTTCTAGAAATGCTAGAGGCTAGTATAATTCAACCTAGTCAAAGTTATTTCTCTACTCTAGTGGTATTGGTGGACAAGAAGGATGGATCATAGCACATGTGTCCATATTATAGGGAGCTTAGCAAGCTCACTATTAAAGATAAATTTCCCATTCATGTCATTGATGAATTATTGGATGAATTGCATGGATCAATTTACTTAACCAATATGGATCTTCATTTAGGATATCATCAAATTAGAATGAAGATTGAAGACGTTCCAAAAACAACATTTAGAACTCATGAGGGTCATTGTGAATTTTTGGTCATGCCTTTTGGACTTACCAATGCACCTTCTACATTTCAAGGTTTGATGAATTCCATTTTCAAACCCTTCCTTAGAAAATTTGTGTTAGTAATTTTTTATGATATACTAATCTACAACAAGTATTGGAAGGATCATGTTCAACGTGTTGACATGGTGCTCAAACTATTGGAGGAGAAACAATTATATGCAAAAATATCCAAATATTTCTTTGGAGTACAAGAGGTGGAATGTCTGGGTCATATTGTATCTCATGAAGGTGTTAAGGTAGACCCTAACAAAATTAAATCCATTAAGGAATGGAAAATCACCACATCCATAAAGCATTTGTGAGGATTTCTTGGTTTGGCAATGTATTATCGCGAGTTTGTTACGAATGATGGGAGAATAGCAGCACCTCTAACAACAATATTAAAGAAAGATGAATTTTCATTGAATCTAGAAGAAACAAAGGCCTTTGAACATCTTAAAGAGGCAATGTGCCAAACAATGGTCTTAGCTACGTTGGACTTCACAAAAACCTTTGTTGTGGAATGTGATGCCCCAAGAAATGGAATTGGTGTTGTTTTAATGCAACAAGAAAGACCCATTTCTTTTGAAAGTCGTCCAATTAAAGGAAAGTATTTACACAAAGCTATTTATGAGAAGGAAATGTTGGCAATACTACATGCACTTAAGAAATGGCGACCCTACCTAATGAGAAGACACTCAAGTAAAAACAATCATTGAAGTCCCTAAATAATTTAGAAATAAAGATACCTTCAAAAAGAGGCAGTAAAAATGGGTCACAAAGAATGTTGGGTTTTGACTTTTTTAAATCATCTACAAAAAAATGGAAGAAAAATGTTGTGGTTGATGCACTCTCAAGAAAGGATGAGCATGTGGAAGAATTTCTTTGCGCCATTTCTATTATCCAACCAGATTGGATAAATGAAGCAAAGGATGAATGGAAGAATGTCAAAGAAGTGTGGGTACTCATTCAAAAGTTACAACAATATCCCGGTACATCTTATACATTTAGTTGGAAAAATGATTCATTATGGTACAATGATCACTTATACCTATGTAATAATTCCCAACTCAAACAAAGTATTCTTATGGAATTGCACACTTCTCCCTTAGGAGGGCATTCAAGATTTTTAAAAACTTACCACAAGGTTAAGAAGAATTTTTATTTTATTTTTAGATGGCCTTAAATAAGATATTAAAACATTTGTGGCAGAATGTTTAGTTTGCTAACAAAATAAAGTTGAAACAATTAAGATCCCAGGTCTATTACAACCTTTATCCATTCAAAGCCAACATTGGAAGGAGGTTTCAATGGATTTTATCATAGGTTTACCCAAGTCTGAAGGAAAGAGTGTCATCATGATTTTAGTTCACAGAATTACCAAGTATGTACACTTTTGTGCATTATCTCATCCATATAAATCAGGTACAGTTTCTACTACATTTATGGAAATAATTCAAAAGCTACATGGAAACCCAAAGATTATTGTAAGTGACAAAGCTCCCAATTTCATTGGAAATTTTTGGACCGAATTATTTTCTTGTCTTGGTATTGAGTTAGCTCATATCTCATCGTATCATCCTCAATCTGATGGGAAAACTGAGATAGTAAACAAATGTTTGGAAGGATATCTTCATTTCTTTGTCTTTGATAAACATACACAATGGGTCAAATGGTTGCCTCTTACTGAATGGTGGTATAACACTTCCTTCCATACTACAACAAATATGACCCCATTTATGGCACTTTATGGATATCATCCACCATCCATCACATCATATCTAAGAGAAAAATCTAAGGTTCAAGTAGTGGAGGATCACATCGAGCATCAACAATAAGTTCTCCAACTCTTAAAGGGTAACCTCACTTTGGCATAGAATAGAATGAAACAACAGCCAGATCAACATCACAGTGAAATAAGTTTTGGATTGGGTATTCCTATGGCCACAACCATATAAAAAAATGTCCCTTAAGCAACCTAAGAAGGATAATAAATTATCACCAAAGTATTATGGTCCATATAAGGTGTTGCAAAGATTGGTACTATGGCATACAAATTGGAGCTTCTTGCAGCTTCCCGAGTGCACCCAGTTTTGCATGTTTCATGTTTAAAGAAGGTTATAGGTGACAAGCTCCAAGTTCAAACAATATTTCTAGAACTTGATGAGGAAGGGAAAATCATATTGGAACCTAAAGAAATAAAAAAAATAAGAACTCGACAACTACGAAATCGATCAATTTCAGAGTATCTTATCACGTGGAAGAGCTTACCCACTGAAGATTCCACATGAGAGGATGAGAATTTTATACAAAAACATCTAGAACTATTGAAGCATTTAGGACAACACTATTTGAAGGAGAGGGGCATGTTAGGTCTCTATAATACTAGTGATTCCCCCATTACTATTGTCATTATAGGCCTTATTATTATTATTATGCCCCTATTGTCCCCATATTCTTATTAGTGTGCCCCATAAAAGCCCACTATTATTATTGTTCTACCCTTATATTATTATTGTCATGTGAACTTTGACTACATTGTGACCCCTTAGACTCCTATATATAGGAAGGAGGGGTAGTGATTTGTATCATCCAAGAATTGTTCATTTGTGTAATCTAAAGGAGGTTGCCCCTCGAAGAGGTTGATTTTGAAGTCGTTAATCTATCTTTTCAATCTTTGGTGAGCTGGTTCATAACAGGATTTTCGAAGTTGTTGTAAGGACGAATTATGAAGTATGTCTTAGTCTGTCATTGCTTCTATTCATGTAATTCTAAAAATCCATCTTGTAATTGGAATTTTTCTCAATCTAAATACAATTGCTGGAGATTTTTCATGACATATCATGTTCCTAAGTTTGTATGGAATGTGAATGTAATTGTGTGAATTAAAGAGAATTATAAATCTGTAAGATTATTTTCTTTAATTTTGTTAAAATTGTCAAGATTATGAAGAGTATTTTTGTTATTTTGGTAAAATTTTACATGGGTTGAAATGAAATTTCATAAATTCTAATTAATATGTTTCTCGTAGTTAATTTCTTAATTTCTCATCTTGGTTGACTAAAATTTGTTGTCCATATTTTATTTTCTAACTCGAATCCTCATTGTTCATGTGTCAAATTGAAGGCACATGGATGATCTAACCTAAAAGCATGTGGAAACCATACCCAACAAAATATTTATGATTTTTTGATACTTTCCCACCTCAATTCTTAGAAGAAATTTAAATCATAAAATGGAAATTGAAAATATGATTGGTTAGCTGTAATATGCTTTTCTTATCTTCTATTTTCTTACAAAAAACTTATGTGAAAGTCAAAGTGCATGAATGATAAATCTTGGAAAAATATTGAAACTCACTCAGTAGAATTAAAACAAGCTTTGGTGCTTTCACATATAAATCTTTAAATTTAATAACCTAGTGTTGCCATACTACTTCCATACCTTGTGATAAAAATCTTGTCAAACATATTCATCAATATGATCACATAAAACAATTCTCATAACACAAATTTTCCATCATGAAAGAAAACCAAAAGAAATAATTAAAATCAGATTTAGATGTTCTCAGGCTTTACATTATAGCACAACAAGTGTGACTCTAGGGCCCCAACATGTCATGGCGTTGTCTCCAGGGATGATTTGTATTATTTCTCTATGAGAAACAATATTATTTCTCTATGAGAAACAACAACTTTATCAAATTTTGCAGGTGGAAAAAATCTCAATTTATTAGCTTTGCATTCCACATTGTGACTCCAATGTTTATAACATCTTTGTCTCTCCATCATATGACCACTATCATGCTCATCAAAAATACCACAATGACATTTAATGAGCCTAGTTATTCCATATTTATTACACATCACTACTTATCTTATTAATTTTGTGTTGCATTCTAGCTTTTACAAGGAGACACACCTAGAGTAACGCAGACTAAAATCACATACTTATAGTCTTTAATCCTGAGAATTTTTTGTATAATTATAAACAATGAAACACATCTATATCTAGGACACTTAGAGAATCACACAAAATATTCCACATATCGACCTTATGCCACCATGATTTCCCAACTATGTCATTCAGTCATTACTTAGATCGATACACCTATTTTGTAACAAAAAAATGAACATTTTGAGTTACTCAGTCCTCCTCACACATAAAAAACCCCAACCTGCCTAACTCCAAAAACAACAATGAAAACTAGAACTCCAATATCATCTACTATTAGAGATATCAGACTACAACACATTATGGTTGGGCAAGGGAAACCTCACAATCAACAAAACCCACCTAACCAACCATTAGCCTAGATACAAGCACTATATGCACCCTTGGATTTTCCATAGGTCCTACATGACATGCCTAGATTTAATGATGAAAAGAAGAGAACTACCAAATAACATATCAACTCTTTCCAAGCTTTTACCAACAACTTTATGGTGGAGGAAGAAGATGTGTTCGTGAGGATATTTTCACAAACTATGGAAGGAGACCTGCAAAAATGGTTTTGTACTCTCCCCCCCAATTCTTTTCACTCGTGGGATGATTTAGAAAGGAAATTTCACAACCAATGGGGTGAGAAGAGATATTTCTAGTAGTACCTCATTGAATTTTTAGCAGTTAAAAAAATCCCTCTGAAAATGTGGAAGAGATCACCAAATGATTCAACAATATGTACAAAAAAATTCCAAACAATATAAAACCAATGCTAACTACTTCTATGGTGAAATACGCCACAACGTTTGAACTTGATTTCTCTATAATAATAAGAGGGAGAGGACCAAGGACCTTGATGGACATGCAATTTGATGCAACTGTCATACGAAAGTTGTGAAGGGTTGGTATTAGAGACGAAAGATATGGTGTTGAGGAAGAGAAGAGAGGAGAAAATGATAAAGGAAGGAAGAAGGTAAAAGACAAACTTGACCATCCCACATATACCAAAGATACATTAGAAGAAAAGATTGAAGACATGACTAGGTTGATAAGGAATCTATCCAATAAGATTCTAAAACAAGAGTAAGAAGGATCAAGAAAAAATAAAACATAACCACCTCACAATCCCACTTTTATTTGTAGGTCATTCAATCCCTAACAAATGAATAGAAAAATGAAGCCCAAAGATCAACCAATACAAAGCCTTGTTAGAAGGGATTTGAATCTCCAAACAAATGAATTTATCCAAGACGAAGACATAAATTAGGTAGGAGATTAGAACCCAATTTCTACATCACAGAAGTCAAATACACAAACTCTTTAGCATTACAAGAGGTTTACGATTCACATGATGATTATGACATTCCTTCCTTTCAATATCAACAAATCATATACATAGAAATGGCAGAAGTTAGGAGGAATTATGACTTACGTACCAAGCTCGGTAGGTTAGCTTGGGTGAGACGTCAAACCGAAACTTTCATCCCTTTACTTGATTCAGAACAATTCCTTATACAAATAAACTGCCTGCTGAAAATTTGAAGAAAACACAAGGGTCCTCACATCGGAAAGGGAAAACCATTTAGCATTCCCATCCACACTTGAATTAGGAAGTGAATAAATAATAGGATCCCATGCCATCTCAACCGCAAATTCAACTAGTCAAAGAAGTTGAAAGGAACATAACCACATTCATTAGAGGAAATTTCAGCCTAAAAGTGCCCATGAAATTTTTTAGGTAATTTCTATGTCATAATATGTAAACCAATCAAAATCCTTTAAATTTAAAAAGAGGTACATGTCCTAAATAATTTTTAATTTGTTAGTTTGGTTATTTGTAAAATATTTTATTATTAATTTGGGTATTAGCAAAATATTTTATTATTAATTTGGATATTCATGAAATATTTCATTAATGTTATTTACATACCTTACCCATATAAATTAGAATATTG
>APFE030037026.1:0-10023 GCA_000404065.3 Pinus taeda | reverse complement strand
GACAATTTTCCATTGTAATTTCTGATGTGATAGCTTCCAATGTATGCCTCTAAGCCATTAACATTTAATCAATATATGG
The DNA here is from genome assembly GCA_000404065.3 of Pinus taeda. Classification (NCBI taxonomy): domain Eukaryota; kingdom Viridiplantae; phylum Streptophyta; class Pinopsida; order Pinales; family Pinaceae; genus Pinus; species Pinus taeda. The sequence goes on along the minus strand of APFE030037026.1, from coordinate 9,944 downwards.
CATAGCAACAAAGGTGAAGTCTTGCAAATTAAACTTGAAGCATGGTGAAGAAACATGTGATGCAAATCATTCGATACGGTAATATGTTATTTTAAAAGCGAGCTTTGATAATAAAAAAGTAGTTGACGACCGATTTGCAGTATATTTAAATCATTTTGATTTCTCATATATTTCAATTTTAAATATATAATTCTATAATTAAAAATGGAATTCAAGACCTCTCTATCTTCATATTTAAATTTATTATCTTGGATTTGGTCTTGAATCTGGAAAATTTATAAAATCATGGAGTTTATATGAAACTTATAATATTTTGAGAAACATTCATTACTCCAAATTCTCATTCTCATTTCTGATGCATTTCTTTTAATTTTAATTCCCTTGTGCATTAAGTATTCCATTTTTACATTTTACTGCTTGCTTTAGTGTAAATAAAATAAATAATGATTTTGGGTTATAGGATTTTGGTTAGTTTGACTTCTTTATGTTTTTAATGTTAATTAAAATAAGAAGTCAGCTAGTTTGGAGAAACTGATACCTTTTAGGTAAGATCAAAAGCAATTATCCAATGGTAAGACTCATGTACCCATTTTCATTAATTTCCATTTCGTTACTTTAGTTTCAGTTTTGTTTTTCTGATATATAAATCTGTTTTGCAGCTCTTCATAAAAGCTTCCAATCCTCTGCCAAACCATATTTTCAAAGTCCATACTTTTCTCCTGGCTTAATTTCAAGAAGCAACGATAGTCCTCATTGAAACAACAACATTAGGAAGTTTTGGAACCTTTACTTTGTTTCTTTAAGCATTCATTTTATTAGAAAATGATTAAAATGATGCTTTGAAACAAGATTATTGATATCAGACAGAAAGTTTCATTGTGGCTGAATTTTATCGTCACTGCTATCCAAAAAGCCTAAAACACTTACAACCCTGCAAGGTATGATCTTTCTAAATCTCAACATAAAAGGAATGATTACACAATTATTTTCTTTTTTGAGACATTGATATAAACATTCTTGTTTGAGTTTATCTTTCGAAACTTGGATTTTCCTTTCACTTTTTAAAATTTCTTCATTTTTATTTTTGTTTGCTGATTTCTCTCTCATTTTAGCATAAGAATTCTTTTCCTTTGGTTTTCAGTTTTAATTTGGATGACTTCACCATGATTTATATGGAATGCTTTTTTGTTACTTAACAATAGTTGACATACATGGAGAAAAAATTGCTAATAGTCACCTATTAGCTTTTTCTTTAAATCTCTTAATAAAATTTGTTTTTCTTTTTATAAAGGTAGACATACTTAAGGAAGATATTACTAATCAAGAGAAGTTGGCAAAGTATCATAAAATCTGGAAAATTTCTTTTTCATCGAAATTATAATCATTTTGAGATTTCAATATTTTATTAAGATCTTCCAAAGTTCTATTATCAGTCAAGAAAAGTTATTTTTAACCAAGTAAAGACACTTTACAGCAAAACATCTTTAACTCTGAAATTATCATTCTTAACTCTTAAGGAGTCAATGATTCTTCCTGTCCTAGAAAGTCTTATTTTTCTAGAGTGTGATCTAGAAATATATTTAAACTTAAAAGATAAGAGGTCTCATCATGAGCTTACTTACCATAATCATAGGGGAAAAATAGGTTGACATTACCAACACTGCTAAACAAATCAGGGTAATGACTTATGATTGCAAACAATTATAAGACAAGGGGTATCATCACGAGCCAACTTGTTCAGTCCAATTATAACCAGTGAATAGAATTGTCAACTATATGGCTACTAAACTAGGACAATAGCTTTTAAGAACTAAAAAATAAAAAAACAATAAACATATATAATGGATTTATCTCTAGGTCAATAATTCTTAAAAAGATAGGATTCTGAATAATTGATGATTAAAAAGTAACCCTGTCGAGACTATAGATTTTTGATGGCAGCAGTGGCTCTACCCGTGACAAATTAGTATATTTTAAAAGCTACGTTGTAAAGTGACCCCTGCTATATATCTACAACTAATTAAGGAATGATATAGAGTTTTGAAATATTTTAATTTATGAAGAATTTTAAGAAAAATTACATTTAGATGATTCTTGCTTTTATTCAGACTAATGAACCTAGTCAAACATTCCAAAAAAATAATATTTTCTTCTTTAATTTTTTTACTTTAACTTTAGGAAAATCTCATTTATATGAGATAGAGATAACTGGTTCTTCTCTTGCGTGTCACCATTGTTGTGGTAAAAACACAACCTTGCCTTCCTTCCTGCCCCCGCACCCCTCCCCCCCACCTCCCGACTGTTGATGTGTTCACTTCAAATAATGGAGACCATTTCTATAAAAAAAATTGGCTAGACATCTTTTAGAATTTTTATTTAGTTGATTATCCTACGCTTTTGTTAACTTTACATTTTCTTTGGATTCTTGTTTTGATTGGTTTGTTAGAATTAATTTTTTATAAGCTTCCCATTGAAATTTGTTTCACCTCATTTGGTCAACTGGTTTGAAAATGGTACTCTTTTGAAGTCTCGTCATTTATTTGGTTAAAAATGCATAAAATGTACATTATTGCATTTTGTAAATAAATTAGTTCAATAACACATTTATTTCAAGTATTAACCCCTAGTTAGTTATTACTAACATTTTTCATTTTTCAGCCAAATCATAAATTATCTGGATTTTAGAAATTCCAAATTGATTACTAATCTCGAAAACTCAAAATTTCGAAGTAGCTGTAGTTTATTTTATTTTTATTAAAATGACTATAGTTTAAGAAACTAAGTTGCATTTAGAATAAAGAAATATTTCGGAAAAACGCGCGGAGCTGAAGCTGGAGCTGGAGCGAGACCTAGCCATCTTGCTGCTGCTGCTGCTGCGGTCACCCCTCGGCCTGGGCCGTGAGGCCTTGCCTCTGGCCTTGGCTTCAGCCATGGCCCATCCTGATCCTGCTCTCGGGGATGTGGAGAAAGCTTTCTCTGATCTGGTAAAGTCTCTTCCCCCTGCCCGACCGAAACCATCAACTTCAAAATTTGTTAAAAAACTGGATATCCTTCAAGAAGTACAGCTGCCTCCATCTCTTCCGCAAATGGCAGCTCTATCTCTAGCAGAAAAAGGTCTAATAGGGCAGTTTACAGGCTTATGGCCTTCTCCAAAAATTGTCCAGCGATGGGTGGAAAGAAACTGGTCTGATAAAATACAAGGAAAAATTTCAATCCGATTCTGTGGCAAGGGTTACTACACCTTTCACTTCGAAACCAAAGAAGACAAGGATCTGATATTCAGGAATGGGCCCTATTTTATGGACTCTCGAGGGTTATATCTTAACAAATGGACTCCTGATTTTGACCCTGAACTAGACATCCCTAATGCAGTCCCGGTTTGGGTCCGTCTCCCCCATCTGCCCTTGCATTGCTGGGGAGATGAATCGGTCAAAGCAATCGGGAATGCAGTAGGGAAATACATTGACAGAAGTGAGCCCAAAGACAACATGCAAGCCTGTGCAAGGATCTGCGTAGAAGTGGACCTCGGGAAAGGACTGCCGGAAGCCATCAAGTTGAAGGTGGACGATTGGAGTTACATTCAACAGCTAGACTACGAGCAAATACCCTTCAAATGCAAGGTATGTCATGAATACGGTCATTTTTCTAATAGATGTACTAAGGTAACCAATCTGGAGACAGAAGACCAAGGAGGACAATGGGAAACTGTGAAAAAGAAAAAATCAGCCCCCCCGTCCAAATCTGATCCATCCTCTGAGCATCCAGGCTCCTCCTCCCTTCGCCCCAACTCCTCCCCTCTCAAATCCTCTGGCCCTCCCCTTGATCCCTCCTTCCCTTCATCCTCCAACCCCTTTCTTATTCTATCCTCTGAAGATCCTCAATCTGATCAGCCTTCCCTTGAAGTGCCTGACCCTCCTTTGATTTCCTCGATCCTCTCTCAGCCCTCCTCTGACCCTCCCCCTCCTAGAACCACTAGAAGTTCCTCCAAAGATTTGGGTGCCACAAGTGATCTCCATAAGAAACTTGGACCAGGACGAAAGTCGGCGAAGCAACATCTTGAAGAAAGCACGCAAAAAGATATTGCTCTTGGGATTCAAACTCCAATGGATTCCTTTATAACAGGATCCCAAGAAAAAGAAACCGCTGGGAAAGACCATGAGAGGCGAGCACCTCCTCGCACAAATGTTCCATGATGAAGCTTCTATCCTGGAACAGTAGGGGCATGGGGCACCCCTCCAAATCAGCTGCCTTACGAGATCTTCATCAAACAGAAAATCCTGAAATAATTCTGATTCAAGAAACCAAACAAAGTCAAAGTGAAATGCAGAAAATTATAGATGCTCAAAAAAACTTCTCTGGGACCAGCAGCAACTCCAGAGGAGCATCTGGAGGAATCACAATCATGTGGAACCATCATCGTTGGGAGTGCAAATCGTCCCTTCTCAATCAAAATTGGCTAAAGGTTAATCTAAGTCACAAAGATGAGAGCTGTGATCTCATCATTTACAATGCTTACATTCCCAATCAATTTCGCGAGAAGGAACAATGTTGGAGGGAATTAAAAGAGGACATAGATAATGAACAGAATCCAAACATCATTCTTGCTGGAGACTTTAATTTAGTCCTCCACGCGAATGAGAAAAGAGGGGGCAATTTCTCCTTCGATCCCTTTAGAAGCAAGCTGGAAGAAATAATGTTTGATCACGAGTTGATGGACATGGTCCCAAAAAATCGAAAATATACTTGGAACAATCGAAGACTGGGGCCAGGCAATATCATGGAACGCCTGGACAGAATTTTGGTCAACATTTCCTTGCTGTCCTCCTTTGCTGCGGGTCACACAAAAATCCTCAATTCTACTGCCTCGGACCACTTTCCCATTCTTCTTTCGCTGGACTCTCATTCTCAGTCGGGGCCGATTCCATTCAGGTACAATCCCCTCTGGCGAAACAATCCTGAGGCGGAGGCTATCATAGAAGCAACCTGGAAATATCATGTAGAAGGCTCTCCTAGTCATATCTGGGAATCAAAAATCAAAAGCACAAGGAAAGCACTCAAAGACTGGGCTAAAGTTAGCTATCAAGAACCTGAAAAGAAAAAAATAAAAATTCAGCAAGACTTGGAAGAGATACAAAATCAAATTGAACATCAAGGGCTCACACACCTGCTAAAAAATAAAGAATGGGAAGCTCAAGGGCAGCTAATGAGCATCAAGAGAGAGGAAGAAATCAAATGGAGAATTAAATCAAGACAGCTATGGCTGAAAGAAGGGGATAAAAACACGGCTTACTTTCATAAGCAAGCCACAGTCAGGAAGGTAAGAAACAATGTTAATGCAATAACAGACAGTCAAGGCAACCAGCACAATGACCAAGAATCCATTAAAAAAGCTGCCTCCCTCCACTTCCAAAGCCTCCTCATGGAGAATCAAGAAGAAACTGACTACGCAGCGCTGCTACAGCACCTTCCAAAAAGCATTTCTCAAAAGGAGAATGATATTCTAAATCAGGAAATAACGGAGGAGGAAATCAGAAAAGCCATTTGGACCTTGCAATCGGACAAGTCTCCAGGCCCAGATGGCTTTCCAATCAATTTTTACAGGGATCACTGGCACTTGATCAAAAAAGATCTAGCAAAGATGCTGCGAGGAATTCAAAGGAAAGGGAAAATGGGGGGCTTCACAAATTCAACCTTTCTTGCCCTCATCCCCAAAGAAAACAAACCCACTTCCTTCTCCAAGTTTCGACCAATTTCTCTGTGTAACTCCTCATATAAGATTTTTACGAAAATCATAGCCTCCAGACTTCAACCTCTTCTTCCATCTCTTATCTCTGAAAATCAAGGAGGCTTTCTTTCCAATAGGCAAATCCACAACTCACTCACCTTGGTCCAAGAAGCCATTCATTCCAGCATATCAAGGAAAGAGAAAGGTTTTGTCCTCAAGCTCGACTTAGCCAACGCTTTCGACCGGGTAAGACACTCCTTCTTGTTCGCTGTCCTGAGAAAAATGGGATTCAACTCTGCCTTTATCAGCACCATCACTGCTTGCATTTCAGGCCCTTGGATTTCTCCTCTGATTAATGGGCGCCCTTGTGATGCTTTCCAATCCTCCCGAGGGTTAAGACAAGGATGCCCTCTCTCCCCTTATCTCTTCATTCTTATGGCTGAATCCTTCAGCAAAGCTCTAGACCACCACAGAAGAGTTGGCCTCATCTCAGGCATAAAATTTGGGAATGGAGTCAAGAACATCAATCACTCCCAATTTGCTGATGACACTCTCTTGATCGGTGGAGCATCCACCACCATTGCAAGGCATTTCAAGACTCTCCTTGATCAATTTATGGAGTACTCAGGGGGAGAGATCAACTTACACAAAAGTTGCATTTATGGCTGGAACATCTCCAACCAAACAGCTCACAGCATAGCCAACATTTTTGGAGTTGCTCACAAAGCAAGCTGGGACCACTTCACCTATCTTGGGATGCCGGTCAGCCTGGGCTCATTAAAGGCTGCAACGTGGAATGAAATAATAGACAAAGTCAAGCGGAAGATCCAACAATGGGGAACCCAATGGCTCAATCCAGCAGGCAGAGTAATTCTTCTCAAATCAGGTATTTCCTCCTTACCATTATTTCGATTTACTCTCTATCAAGCACCTGCCACATTTCATCATAAGCTGGAAATTGCTCTCCGAAACTTCCTATGGCAAGGAGGGAAAAAGGAAAAAAATAGATTTAATTTGGTAAGCTGGAAGAGCGTCATCCAATCTCAGGACAGAGGTGGTCTGGGAATTAGAGCCCCCAAAATTCTGAATTTGGCTTTTGGAATCAAAACAGCTTGGAGGTTAATCAATGAGCCAAAAGCCTGGTGGAAACAGGTTATAGAAAGCAAATATATCAATGGCAAAAGGCAAAGACTGCTTGAAACAGACATTCCCAATAGAGAGGCCACCAAAATTTGGCAGCTCTGCAAGAAAGCAATTCCCCTTCTCATTCAAAATACTTCTAAGATCCCGGGAGGAGGGGATAGCATCGACTATGCTACAGACAGGATAATGGGTCTCCCACCTCTAAATACAATTGAAGAAGCCATTCCCTTCATCCACCACCTCAATAACAAAGGAATCCGGAGACTAGACCAGTTATCGAAATGGGACGTTGATACTGGAGCCTGGATTGACTGGGAATTTCCAGCCACTCCTCCTGCTTTAGAAGCAAGTCTCAAAGCCCTCCAAATAAATTTTCAGAACAGAGCCCCCATCAAAAAAGGAGCAGAAGACGGATTTCGATGGGACCCCTCGGGCTCTAGCTATACCATCAAGTCTGGATATCAACTCATTTGTAACAACACTTATCAGATTCCCATATGGAATCACTGGCGGTTAATATGGAAATCGGAGGCTATCCCCAAAGTCAAATTCTTCACTTGGTTGCTGCTAAAGGGCAAAGTCCTCACTTCAGAAAACCTTAGAAAGAGAGGGATTATAGGTCCCTCAAGATGTCCCAACTGCTGCTTAGCAGAGGAAACAATTCAACACTTGTTTCTGGACTGCCCCTTTGCTAAGAAATGTTGGGCCAATTTGTCCTCCATGGGCAATCTACATTGGCATCCCCAGCAGAGCATCTCAGAAGCAATTCTTGAATGGAGAAAAAGCTGTCCATGGAAAGATAAGAGCAACGAAATTGTCAAAAGAATATGGGCTATCATCCCCCACAACCTTCTCTGGAAAATCTGGCTCGCTAGAAACAAAAAGATCTTTCAAAATAAGGAGAGCAATGCTCGGATGACATGCAATAAAGCCCACACACTGGCACAAGAGACAATAGCAGCAAAGTATAAAGGGAAAATAAAAGCAGCAGACTACTCAGTGGAAGAAAGATCTGTTATCAGACATATTCTAGATAGACCAGGTCATCACCAAGACACTCAGAGAATTGATAAACAGAAGCAAATCCAAGCTAAGGAATGGGAGATCAGACTTTCAGCAAAGGAATACAAGGCATGGATGCAGAGCAGCAACTGTCCAACTCTACACTTCGATGGGGCTTCAAAGTCCAATCCTGGACAAGCAGGAGCAGGAGGATTTATATCTAATGAGCTTGGAAGCAAAATCTGCAGCTATGAATGGAGTTTGGGAAGGAAAACAAATAACGCGGCAGAGGCATTAGCCCTCTACCAAGGACTAATGCAATTAAAAAATTTGGGTATTAGAAAGGTATTAATCTTTGGAGACTCCACAATTATTATCCGCCTTATGAACTATAATCATCGCTCTCCCAACAGCATTCTTCAGCGCCTCATTGAACGCAGCAAACTCCTCCTTACTCACTTTGACTATATCAGATTCTATCATATCCTTCGCACGCTGAACATGGAAGCAGATAAACACGCGAACAACGCAGTAGGAAAGCAGGAGGGCGTGTTATGGCTCAACAACAAAGAAGGATTTTATCCTCTGCCATGACTCAGAAAACTTCAGGTACAGCCCAGATTCGCAGGATCCTTAAGTGTGCGAAGGGCATGGTCTACTCAGCAACAGGACAAGCTACAGACGGAAAACTACGCCCTTCCAGTCATATCCGAGCTTCGTTTGAGGTAATCGGCTGTCATCAAGATAAATCTATTCATCTCAGTGCCGACACAATGCTTGAAACCACAACAAAAGAAGATCGCATGATGGATTTGGGGCAGAGTCTCAATATTCACGTGATCTCGATCTTAAACAAGTATCCTATCTTCTGTTCAAGTCATGCTATAAATAAGAGCATCAGCAAACAAAGCGTTCATCAACACGAGCATCATCTGGTTGAAGCAGACCCTCTTAGCCAGCATCTCAGAAGGAGCGACACTCTGCCTCTTAGAAGAGCCGAACCTCTGGTATTGTCTCCCATAATTTTGCTTACATTTTCTCTAACTCTTGTTGTGGTGATCCACAGGCCGTTTCAAGTTCGTATCAGCAGGGCATCTGGTCCTGCAGTTCAGAATCCATCCCATCCTGTGTTCTTCTGTCTAAGATTTCATCCGGCTTGCTCTGACCTCTCCTTTCCCGGTCTCTGCGCGCGCTCTCCAGCTCCCTCCCCTCTCCTCTTCTCCGTCTCAGGCTCACCTTTCTCCCCGGTCGCCCTTCTTTCCCCTCGATCTCAAATCTCTCTCCAGCCTTTGTCCCCTTCAGCTGCAGCTGTGTTATTGAAGTCCCCTATCTTTGGTACTCTGTTAGCGGGAATTTATTTTTATTCTGTCAGCGCTCTCAGAAACAGTCAGCACGACATAACCGTTCTGAGTACTCCCGCCTATTTGGACTCTGTCTCCACCTACCCTCCCATCTGCAAAATTCACTCCCCAATGGCGCGCAGCGAAGATTGCTTCCACTGTGCTAATCTGCAAGCAGAGATGGAAGAAATTAGGACTCAACAGTCATTGCTAGACAGAAAGCAACGCCTTTTGGACGCTAAACTAGAAGAGCATGATAGGCGTCTTGATGAACAAAGTAGGAGGCTCTTCGAGCAAGATCGTATCAACACCGAAAAATACAAAGCTGAAATCCAGCTCTTTATGCATAAGGCGGCCTCCCTCGAAGAGCAATTCAGGCAACTCACAAACCGCTGCAGTCACGCAGAAGAGTCAATCTCCATTTTGAAATACATGATGGAAAAGATCACCAAAGGGGCAGCCACAAGCTCCTCCAGCGTCAAACAAGAAGCCAAAGATGAGAATCCGGAGGACTCAACCGCTCGCCACATCCATCATATCATGATTGACTAAATGTACTTCAAATGCATCTTTTTGTTGTCCTCCTTTGTAAGAATCTATAGTAGTTTTGTTTTTAGAAGTAACAATCAAAGCAAGCTAAGAAACAAAGGGGTAGCCACTTTTTGTAAACCCTTTGCTCTTTATCAGCCTGCACAATCTATGTATCAGTGGATTTTCAATCCCCTTTTTTTCAA
>APFE030037025.1:0-23448 GCA_000404065.3 Pinus taeda | reverse complement strand
CCATCATTTGTCGAGAAGTCATTCCAAGGAACAAGCCATTCACCACAAATAAGGGAAGATTTTTCTTCAAACAGTGTTTCTGAGCAAAAAAAGATGAATTTGACAAAAGTGAGAGGTTTTTGTCCATCATAGACCAAGAAAAAAAAAACCTTCAGTTTGTACATAGGTATCATGGTTTTAGAGAGATGTCAAAAATACAGTTGCCTTAAGAGAGTCGATACACTTTAGAAGTGACATTGGGGAAATCAAGATTTCTCCTAGATAGGGTGACCAAATGACTTATTTGATGAGTCAAGTGATAACTATATAGAAAGATATTTCTAATGAGCTATAATGAGCTAAATTTGGAGATTACGAAGACCTCCAAACATTGACTGAAACAACACTCTGCATTTTGGTAGCCTCATTCTGCACATTTTGACCCGTCTTGGGAGATTAGAGTTTTGATAGGAAAAATAAACTCCAAATTGAAAAGTTCAAGATGTTCTGGAAGAGAGACTCGATAAGCTTTACAAAAATACATTGCGTGCTCAAAGTGGACACTAGGAAGGCCTCCAAAAGTGGTCTGCAAAAAGGCATTGTGCTTTGAGAGGGTGGCATTGCGCTTTGAGAGGGTGGCGCTGCGCTTTTGGTAGTGGCACTGCGCTTTTGGTAGGAGAGCCAAAAAGGCCTCAAAAGCTTTAAGAAACCTCAATATTTTCCTCTCTTCCCTTCAATGCAAGTAATTTAACAACCCTTACTACATTTTTGGTTTACATTTCAAATTTTTTAGCATCATTCCCCATGGCAAGTATGAAACCCTAAAAATCTCCCTTGGTTATACCTAAACCCTAAAACCCCTATCATTCCTCCTATCACCTATAACTACATATCTAAACCTTTTACCTATCCCTTTATCCCTTTATCTCTATTTCATATCATCCCTATCCCTTTATCCCTCTTCCCAAACGGCAATTTCTCAATCAAGCCAAGCCCTCCCTCTCATTTTATGATTCCTACTTCCTCATTCATTTTCTAGCCCATAATCTCATATTCCATCCCCTCATTCCTAAAAACACTTTCAATAATTCCTACACCTCAACCTGGCAAACATGGACCAAGAAGACCGAGACTATAAGGAGGAGGAAAACATAGGGAGTGACACCTCAGCAAGCAGATCTAGGCAATAAAGAAAATGATACAAGGGAGGAATATAGACTCAAAAAATTGGTTGAAGCTTCTTTGGCAAATCAAAGCACTTGATGGTGGTGCTCCATGCCAAATTTGGTCAAATTTTGAGAACTTTTTGCATTTTTGAAATTTTGAAATTCACAATGTAGAAAATTTGCCCACAAGCAGAGTGCCATTTTTCGTGGGGCATCCAATGGAGAAAAGTTTGACATTTTAAGATTCAGAATGATGAGGACATGCACCCTAGAATTTCGCATAAGTTTTGGAGTAGATCTGGTCCACCAAAACGTCCAAAAACTACCAAAAAATGACCTTGCTGCCTCTTTCTGGACACACAGAAGCAGTCTTGGGAGGTTCAAATTTTTTTTTTTGCGGGGGAAGGGGGAGGGGGGAATCACTTCAAAATTAACAAATTCTAGGTGTTCTGGAACCTACACTTGAAGGACTTTCCAATGAGCTATCATGGGCTCAATTTGGCTAAGGGAATGGCTTCCAAAGGTGTGCTAAAAGTGTCCCTGCGCTTTGAGCCATTTTGGTCATGGAAACTAAAATGCGCCTATTTTGACTGTGAATTTGATTTCTCTCTCCTCATGTATGATTTCACTAATCTAATTCATGACATGGTATGTAAAGGCAATGGTAAAATAGTGTTAGAGGGTATATTCATCAGTTAGAGGTGGTTTTGAGTCAAATGAATCAGTTTCCCCTCGTTTAGAGCCAAGTTGTTTGACTGCCTATATTCCAGTTCTTTGTTGGGAAATGGTTGAAAAACCCCCTATTCTCATAGATTTCACCCTTGAAGGTTAGGATGAGTAGTTTTGATGCCTATACTATGTATTTTCTTAGTCATTTGTAGAGGTTGGATTCAACTGGATGCTCATGAACTGAACACTTATCATTTTGTAGCAGTTTTAGCAGGAAACTAATAGAGTTGAAGCTATTTTTATGGGATTCCTATGGTATGGCCTTTAGCATGTTTTTATTCTTTAGTTAATATGTTCTCATGTTATTTATGTATGCCTCTTCCATATAATTACTTCTGATTGGTTGTTTTCAAGTCAGATAGGTGGAATACATTAGGTTTTACTGCTTTGCCTTAGGAAAACACCAATACTTCATGTTTTTTCTTCTGTTTAAGAAGGATTCTTGACTTTCTCAAGCCCTTCTTAGCTCCTCACCAGTCTATCCTTTCACCCCATCAAGCTTTAAGGTGTTGAACATCATACGTACCTTGCCCCATAGAATCCCCTGAAATTTTGACCTATTTTCCCAGACCCAAATTGCCCAGCTCCTCCTAATCTGGCAAAAACACCAACCAATTCAATCAAAACCCTTGAGCTACTATACCTAGCATAAAATCTTGTTCCCGATCTAGTCATATTGATTGAGATTCATATGGAGAGAGCCCTCTCTCGACCTAGTAGGGCTAGCTATTAGGTTAAGTGTGGATTTTGGTTACCATAGAATTGCCTCCCTTCAGCCTGAGGTCAACCTAGGTGTTAACAACATGTACCCAAAATTCCCATGTTATAGCATGTACCTAAAGTTCTCATAATCTGATTTCAGCATTCATTCTAAAATCCACTTTTTGATTATTAGAATAAAAGATGTTTCTTTGGATACTTGAATAATTGAGAACTTAGTTTAATATGGAAGTCTCTAAGTATTTCACTTATAAAGTAAGTTTTTCTTATGCCATGTGGATGATAGGGTACTAAAACCCTCACTTGAGGGTTGGGGTGAAAGAAAACAATATGGATTTTATGGTATATGAGGGTATAAATTGAGGGAGACAATGAGCATTTCAACATACATTAGAGTGAGGGTTAAGTTTGAGGGAAACAATGTGCATTTTAGTGGGAATATGAGGGATGGGGTCAACTAGGGGGAAGGGGGCCAATGTGTATTTATATGGGTATATAAGGGTGGGAGTCAAGGGAGATAATGTGCATTTCAAATGGTGGGGATGGTAGAAGGCAATGTGCATATTTATTTTCCCTGCCTCGACCTTCATAATGCACCTTTATTTCCTCTCTCTCATTATATGATGGTGGGGGATGAAAGACAATGTAGAAATTGCCTCCTCCACCTCCACCATTATAATGTGCCATGGCTATATGGTGGTGGGGTTCAAAAAAGCTTCACCTTATGAACCAATATCTCACCAAATTCATACATAAATTGGGTTTAGTATTTACGAAAATAGAGTTAATTAATTATAGGAATTATGGGCATTTTGGCAGAAACATTTTACTGTGTTGACCTAGGGTGTAACTGCAAGATGCCAACAAACGAGTTTGTCATATTCTAGCACAACATCATCATTTTAAATCTTCCACAAGGGAAGAAAGTCTCACACCAGGCATGCTGACACTATTAAGTAATGTGTTAGGGATTTAGATGGTAACAAGATTGATTCCATCAATTAAGTTATTCATCAAAATTATATTCATTTATGAGTATTCAATAGAACTTTTATACATATGTCAATAAAGTAATAAAGAAATTAATGTTTTTTAAAAATTATATGCAACTCCAACAAATTTAGCATAAGATACATATAAATAGATCCCCTAAACAAACTCATTTGCACTATACTTCAGAGAGCCAAACCATTACAACATATATCTATTGAAACTATGCAAGATCTTCTTCAGACTTCTTCAAAACTAGATGAATAGAGAAGAATACAATAGAATACGTCAAATGGACTTTAATTCTCATTTCAATAGTATGTTGACCTTGTTCGTGGTCTCTCCCCCTTTTGCAACTTTGTCTATCCGGCTATATATAGGTTTTTTCCCCTTAGATATTGTCCATGCTCGCTTGATGGTCCAACTTAACCCAATTAAAAAATATAACTGCTTGGTCCACTTCCCACTTGATTCCTTCAAACTCAACATCTTAGTTCTTCTTTTGCATCCTTGGTGAGTTCCAATGTAGCCATCCTATTTCGTCATTACCATTTTCCTCTTTTTATTCCCACTTTCTAACACGTTTGACCATTTACTTTTCTACTTGTGCTTCTTTTCTTTGTGACTCTTATACCAAAATTAATCAAATTTATCACAAAAGCAAAGGCACCAATAATACTTGACCACAATCTATTGATTTGCCCTTGAGTCAATCCTTTAATTATGTGATTGGTCCTTATTGTGGTTGCACAAATGATGCCAATACACATCGTCGCTATACTGGTGTTGCTACTTCAAATGGACCAATTCGAGAACAATTTACAAAACCTGAGTCTTGAAACTATTGTAAAAATTCGTGATTTCTCTCCATACAATAAGAATAGTGGTAGCCTTGTCAACAAATTGGGTTGTAGTCTCTATAACTAGTTTCTTAAGGTGTGAAGCAAGCAAATCTCTTCACTGAGTATTTGCATAAAAATTGAGGTGCTAGAGTTGCATGTATTTGGCTTTGGCAGTAGGTTGAAGGTCTCAAGGAGTAGTCTTGGCCTTGTGTGATTCCTACTCTAGTCCATCAATCTATTCTTCATCTTGATAAAAGACCTATTGTTGTCATGTCACATTTTTTGTTACAATAGATTTCTCCATCAAGTATTTGATGTGTTTGTGCAACTAATATAGAGGTCAATTACTTTTGGAAACCAATATTAGGCAATATTGTACTTAAGATAATATATCCTTGTTGGTAGGTTTGATACCAATTGAAAATAATTGATGAAAACAAAAAATAATTCAAGAAACATAAGCTTTGGCATAAAAGGCTTTTAAGCCTCATTGTATACTCATAGAAAATAATGATACATAATTCTGTCACACACGAGGCCTCATATTATAGAATTGAGGTTCTAAAAAACTACCAATTTGGCTAATTTGTTGAACATTCTCCATAACTTTCTCCATGATATGTCCATGAATATCTCCACAAATATCTTAGTTAATTTTATGTGATATCCATCCCTAACTTCTCTCATTATCCTCATCTTTTGTCATATGTAGACTTCTAAAGTATGTCTACTTTCATGATTAACAATTTCATAATTTCATTATTTTGTGAATACTTGGATTTATTGATTGTTTTTGTGAATATGAAGCTAACATTCCCACCCTCAATCATAAGTCTTCATACTAAAACTCCTAATCTAAGCATCAATTAAGAATTACCTAAAAAAGTACCAAAATTGGATGTTGAAAACCCCATTATGAAGAGAGCGAACCAAGAGAAGTGAATCATCTACAACTCTGACACATCCCTAAAAATGCTTGACAACTCAATCTAATGTGAAGTTGTAATGAAAGAGGATATATCTATCCTTTGTTAGGTCCAATAACAATCCAAGAGAATAAAAATGCCCACATTTGCTCTCAATCAACGTCCTAATTGTTTGTCCAATGAAAATTTTTGGTTCCCCATGGAAGATTGGGTTGTTGTCAAAATTTTTAGTCTAACAACCATCATCATCAATTCAATTTCAATTCCATCGTCAATTCCCCCATTTGTCAGCTGAAAGGAGAGACCATAACCATTTTCTTTTGTTTTCATCTTGTTGGGTGTATGCTGTATTCTTTCCACGGTTACCCACAGACATGAAGCGGGGGATTAGAGGGTGGTAGTAGCCCCTTTCTACAGGGTTTGGGGCAGTTGTTGGGATATATTTTTTGGACCCCATATTAGGTGGACAGGCCTACCTATGGTTTTGAGCATGGGTTTTGTACATGGTTTTGGGCATGATGGTTTTCTTCTCATGGTATTTTCTAGATCCAGTCAAGGTAACTACGGTTATGTTCTAATCCAGGGCTAGAAGATTGGGGTTTATGAATGCTTCAATATGTAAATATATGTGTTGTAACATTGAAAGGAATATAATGAAAAATCAATCTCGTAGTCCCAGTTTTGGGATCCAAGGGAAAATATTTGTGTATATTTATTTTATGTTTTATGCTCTCACCATTGTATACTTTTTGTCTTTTAAGAATTCATGTGTAGGTAATTTTTGTACATGGTTAAAACCTATAATACTCCCCCCTTAAGATGTAGGAAAGTTTCACCATTGTACTCCCACTTTCAAACACTTGGGAGTACGATATTCCTTTGCCAGTTGGTTGGAATATTTATCTTCATGTGAGATTGAATCATACAATAAAACAAATATAATCATTTCACTATTGACATCCACTCCTAGGAATCAATCCACACATAATTAATCTTCAATATGGTTGGTTTGTTTGTTTTCAACATCTCTCTGACGAGTGATTCTTCTTGCCACAATTATTGCAAGGATGAAGATCAAAATAATGATCTTTCATATGACTAGTTCTTTGACAATGTTGACATTTTGGCTTTTATTGATCTTTCTCATTGTTTTATGATGTTGATTGATCAATAAATCCTCCACTCGTAAACTTGATTGTATTTGAATAATTAGGAATATGCAAGTCCTTTTCTTCTTTGTTATATCCTAGGACATATTGATTTTTGTTGCACTAAATTTCTTCCCTCGTTTTGATGATTGTTTTGGAAAAAGACGATTAAACTTAATCATGTACAACTTCTACACTTGAAGTTGTATCATTGAGTGACTTGGAATCAACTTCATTATTTAAAGTTGTATTGTTGAATGTCTCAGAAATATGACTTTTCTATTGTAGCTCATCACATTGTAGTTGTGAGTCAAGTTGGATAAACTCAACCGTTTCATGTGCATAATGTAGATGCCTTTTAATATCAATAAAAGTGGCTTTGTTGATTTTAATTGTGTATTTAGAAATAGATAGTATCAGATTGTTTAGAAATTCTAAGAGTTCAATTCTTTGCTCCATTTGAACTCACTTGCTTAAACTTGTTTTTTTTAACTTGCTTTCTTGAATTTGACACTTGTTTGATATTATACTTTTTCTTTCCTTCTTTTAACTTCATGCTCACCTGATTTCCTTTTAGCAAGCTTAGGGTGTCATCTACCACAAAAAATGCACCCAAGTTAATGATTTTATAATGATTAGATGACAAGTTCAAATGGATTCTCTTGAAATAACTCAACCTCCTATCAATTCTGACTTAATGGTTCAAGGCTTTGGTTTCGGGTTCAACCAAGAATGCTCTCTTTACAAAATATCTTTATGAATAAAAAAAAACATTATTGAATCTTCCATATCTTAAATGAGTCCCTTATGACTTTCATCTTGGACTCTATCCATTTCTAATTCCAATTTTTTAGGACCATATGACATTTAACACACTACTACATATAGGAGGTTTTAAGACAATATTTGAGTTAATTGTCTTAACTTAAGACAAAAAAAAACTTGTGTGTTGTCTTAAATATTGTCCTTAAGTGGGTGTCTCAAAATTTAATGTCTCAAAATTATTGTCTTAAAAATTTTCTTCTATAAAGATAGTATAGAACACATATTATTATTGTCTCTATAAAGACAAGAATTATTGTCTATTAAGAAACAATTTCGTTTGTCTCTCTAGAGACATTTTCATTTGTCTTTGTTAAGACACTTTAATTTTTGTCTCTTTAGAGATAATTACATTTTTCTCTTTTCAAAGACAACAGTTGAGATTAAAAACATATTTTTTCTAGAGAGACTACATGTCCAAAATTAAAACTATTGTCTCTCTAGAGACAATATAAAAAAATATTTAAAATAAATAAATAAATAAAATCATTTTAAATGTTCATTTAAGGTGGTTTCAACATTCAAAGTTCCTAAATAGTGATTTTAATTACCTTAGATCTATGTCCTTTATGGATACCAACAGAGTAATAAATAAATAAATCCATTATTTTTAAAGCTAACAACAAAGTCATTTTAAATCTAAATGAAAAAACAATTCTGGAAAGCAACATTGAAAATAATATGGCAACACACTTATATTCACTGAAATACATTCATGTCATTTGAACATGTAGGATCCTCAGTTGGAACTTCATTTTAAGACATATTATGAGGCAAAAGAAAATTGTTCTAAAATTCTCCATCCTACAAGAGGGTTTATTCTCTAACATATAAATTTAAACCTTGAATCACATTAAATGGTGGAAATTAAATTCATATCTACTTGTTAAACCACAATTTCAAGACCCTTGTATAATTTGAATTAGCTTCCTTGATAACAAATAATTGTAATAATGTTTATGCATTTGAATCTACAATTGATTGGAAATTCTGTATTCATGAACGTTTTGCAAAATATGGATGATTGACACAAGTCCTAGCAATATGATATAGGCCAATTCTCAATCTATTGGTGACCTAAAAAGTTATCTTCTCCACTACTAGCTTTCATACTTCAAGTTGGCTCCATCTCCTATATGCATCCCAAGAATTGCTGCAATTAGTATCCAAATTGGTGGTGATCTAGTTCCTAAGGAAGCTTCATATCCAATGAATCTAATTCAGGTAATGAACTATTATGATCGACTTCATAGGAAGCTAAAGTTGCAAAGAAGTCTCTATCACTAGCTTTTTTCTGGATAGTTGATCATTTCTTAGAGGCACACCAAACCACCCATCCTTCTTCCTATTAAGAATAAAATAATAAATTCATGTAAGGAAAGTTTTAGGCCATTGCTCAACCATTTCCAAAAGAGATACTTACTGAAATAAAATAAAATAAATGTAGTGAGTACCTGAAATAGAAATGTGTGCACTCTTAGTATTTCTTCATTATCACTTGCCTTGCCTTGCTTGATTCCCCAGAGCACCTGCAAATGCAATAGTAGAGTCATTTTACTTTATTTATAATAAAACCCCATACCATATTTATAATAATTAATAATTGAAATAAAATAAAAATTTTGCAAACTTATTAAACTCTGAATATAAAAATGGCTAAAAAAAATCAATCTACCCTTTAATATAAACATAATTTTTGAATGATCATACCATCTCTATTTTTTGGTTGGTAGTATTGTTTGTTCCCATTCACTTCAAATTATTTCTTTAGAAAAGTGTCTAACTTGTTATTTTAAGAATTAGAATAAAGACTCGATCTAAATAACTTCCCTCAGATACAATCTCTAAAATGAAACGTCACTCTTAGATTCAATCTTTAAAATGAAACATCACTTTTAATGTGCTTCTGATTTTTTATAAAAAAAAAAAAATAATGAGATTTTACTAAGTTTTTATAACATTCTTGTTTATGTTATTAAAGTGACGAGTGTCATATTTTTCTGTCAGTTGTGTTTATGCTCTAGAGATTATAAATTTGAAGGGACAAACAACATGATCAAAGGTACAATTTGGGAGAAGAGTTGTTATGGAGTCGTTAAGCTCGTCTGTTATATTATCGCTAAACCTAAAAAAAATTAGGTCAACTCTCATGCATTGTCAAGAAAATTTAGAAATAAGTAGCATAGAATATCTACAACCTAATCCTAATCATGTTGAGCAACTATCCATTGTAGGTAGCATTCCAAAGTGTCTCTTCATGTTGAGTTGGTGATATCACTTTCATGGATGATTAACTCTGCAAATTTTGGCAGTACTGAAATGGGGAGCGAAAGAAGCAGAACTAGCTCTCCTCCATTAACACCATCGTCATGACATGGGTGAGAAGGCATGAAAATAATTTCCCATCTATGTTCTTCTCTAACTAGACCAACATGGAATGGATTTCCCCATCCAAAATCTGCATCGTTCAGAGGAAAGAGCCACCGCGACGAAGCACTGAGCATGTCAACTCCTTCATTCTCTGATCTCAGAGGCTTCTTCACTTCCAAATAATCAGTGGAAGATATTACAAACTTATCGGTGATTGAGTTCTTGCCATCCCTTATAAACCTTGCAGCGTAACAAAGTGGGTATTCCATAAGATCCATATTTCTTAAAGCTGCACATGCATCTGTGAAAGCATTAACATAATACAAAGATGGTGATTGGGGATCAGTCCTGACGCGTATGTCCACAACAAAAGTAAATTTGATAGACCTTGAGCACCCAGAAAAACCAAGGGCCATAGTCCTACATCTCCATACATGGGGCCCCACGACTTCAAATGTTGTTATGAAATGAAGGGAAGAGTCTTCTGTCAGTATTTCAGGTTTTCCATATTCATTCTTAGTTAATCATCTTAAAATAAAATTCATCGAGGTTTCAAGATGGTTCTCTCTCTCGAAGCCTCTACATTATCAATAACATTCTAAACTATCAGAAGGAAAGACAGTGAATAAAATCATACGAACAATGTAACATATGAACATGCATAAGAAAATGCACATCAATACATATAAATTACATAGACAACTATATCGTAAATGAGAGATGCCACTGTGGATCCATGCGATTTCACAAAAACAATATTATGGGTGATTAGATGTAGCTTTTCCTATTTGCAAATGTTATGAGAAATAATTTCAACCCAAAAATAATTTATCAAAAAAAGAATATATAAAGAAATTTTGCATGGCATATGTGGATGTTTTCCTACTTCTTGTGATAATCACGAGCCTTAAGTAAACAGTCCTTGTGTTTCTCTAGTAACCCAAATTTATTCCTTTTAGCCCTGCATGGACAAAACACTAATAGTCTAAATTTTTCTTGATAATTTATATTTCTAGATGGTTTTGAATGTTTACAAATAAATATGCCAAAAATAATATTATTATATTACTTTTTACAAAATAAATCACTGAATGAAAATTCTAAGGGAGAAGGAATACATACGGTTGGGCATGTTCCTTGTAAGCCCACAGCTTTACAACATTTCTTAATGGTGACATAATTGAAAATGAGATAACATAAATCTGCAAAGACAAAACAATTTAAAAATAGAAATAAAAACTTCTTTAGTGTACTCCTCATCATTACAGAGTGAGAGACGCACAGTCTAGATAGCATGAATACTTCCTAATGGGCCAATAAAGCAACAAGACTCTATGTTTCTAATTAGTAACAAGTTAAACACCAAGTTCATATAGTTAAAACCTCAAGTTGTCAAGTCCAGAGGTCAAACTTCCAGCTGTTGAGTAGCTTTTTTTCAAACTTCAGTTCAGGCTCTAAATCCCTTTGTACTGGACCAGTGGGTGAGGTCAAGAGGGCAACCATTTCAATTTTAACCTTCACTTAATCAACATACAAATTTCCTGAACTTTAGCCTGATAGGTTCAGAAAAAATTGGATACTTTTTTCTATCAGGTTGTATCTCAAGTTTGGCTTGCAAGCAAGCAACTAATCAAGATTTTCAAAGCCAAAAAATTTCATGAATACTAGTAAAAATACAAGGTAAGTTTCAAACCCTGAATCAAGTTCTCATAGGCTACTGTGATTAATGCAACCATTGCAAGTAGACTCATTCTCATTGGGATAGCATTGCACAACCCCATAATATCATCTCCATTTGATAATGTTCTTTTTTGTGGTAGCTGTAATGTTTCTTTATACTATTATTAATGATCATTTACTCACTATAAATGGTATAAATCTGTACATTGTTAGCTTATTGACTGGGTTTAATTGTTAAGAATATCTTTTTTCTCTTATCAAGAAAAGGAAATTAAAAAAATAGAATAAGATAAAACTTAAAACTTTAGATATATATATTATATATATATATTATATTCATATGTAATACTTTAAAATTCTGGCAATTAGATCACTGTATCAAAGTGGATCTCTTGTCCTGTAAACAAATTAACATTTAGCAATGAAGTACACAATCATAATCTTCAAACCCAATCAAAGCTAAATAAAAGGAGAGCGCTCAATACCCAGAGATTTCTTGTAGTGACTTACACATTGCTTTATTGTGAGAGAAAAATAAAAATGGCCCTTCTAGGGATCAAAATGTCTACCTTTTGATCAAAGTTGTTAAAGATAAACTGGGGCAATGACCTTCTCAAACAATTTGTAGATACTTAGAAATTTCATGGTTTTCTTCTGGGAAAAGAGAAAAAAGATAAATAAAGGGAAATTATAGAGGCAACGAAGAGAAAAATGACTCTCACAATGATTTGGAAGCTCCCCAAAATAATGGGAGAAAGTTTTGAACAATCTCAATTGTTGGATATTTGAGTAGGTGAAAATTAATTTATACTCAGGTTGTTGCTATCCCTCACTGAGATTTAAATTTCCAAAAGACATGTCCAACATACCCATGTACATGGTCTAGGCTATATGTTCTAGTTAGAGCCAAATACATATCCTGTTGAAATAGATATATGTAGTAACAATTGCTTAGCCATTGTGGTATCTCCTGTGAGCTTGTGAAACATATGCATCTGCTATTAATTTCTATGAGTCACAGTTGGAATAACCCAAAATAGAGCAATAACAAAAAATATGAAGTGAACAAGAAGGGGTCAGTTATGGACACCGAGAAGGGGTATGCTAAGAGAGAGCAATCAACCAATGTCATGAATGAGCAACGAGCAACATGAAAAAATTAAAACCACATTAGAGTGAAGAATTAGGGTGCTACCTGTACACAGAGATCCACGAAATCTTCTTTGCATCCTTCCCTACTGAGTTGTATGAGTGGATCACAAAGCTAGCAGATAGCCAAGGAAGGTGGAATCTCAACAATCCTATTGTGTGGACTCCAGAGTTGGTGCGCAGATTGGAAGCATTGGAGGATAGGATTGTGCGTGTTGTTGATCACTGGCTCGATCGGATTATAGGAGGATTCATTACTGAGTTCGTAGTAAATAATTTAGTTAGCTAGAGTGAGGCAGAGTGACACTTTCTCAAAGGATTGTGAGGTAAGTACTTAAAGTCTCTGAATACTTGGATTAAAATGTTATTGTGTGAAAATATGGTTATGCAATTACCTTGATGTTTGGAGCTATGCGAAGTGGAAAAACCGACAAAAACGAAGGAAGTAAGGGACCAGAGAATAGCCCTTTGATTTCACCTCTGTGAGGAGAGGAGGAAGAGCTTGCAAAGGTCTCTCTGTGAAGTGTGATCAATTTGATAAGGCAGAGGATTCCACGCATATCACCCCCACCTACACCACCACCAGTTTCACTACCTTCACCTCCATCTTCACTCGTACCACCTCCACCACCACTGTGAATGAATATGGAAAGCAAGATAAAGTTGCTTGTGTTCAAGGGAGTAGGAAATGAAGATCCGGACCAGTTTTGGTTCGTGATAAGGGTGGTATGGGAAGCGCAGGGAGTTACAAATGATAATATAAAGAAAGTCATGTTGGTCAACGCCTTACAAGACTGCATGCTGGCTTAGTATATTAAGCACTCCAATGATAATCTGAATGCGAGAATCATGGATATCCAAATTGCACTAAAAAAATAATTTAATAGGCCGAAGTCAGAAGCACAATCGATCATTAGATTCAAAGTGATCACAATACTACCAGGTAAGACTCCTTGGGAGATGGATCAGAGGCTGAAGTGCATGATTCACGAAGCTAATATGAATATGAGAGATGGACAACACCGCAAATGGTTTGTAGTGTCACTAATCCCACATCCGAGGAGTGCACTATTGAAGCAGAAGTTAATGACTTAGGAAGAGGATTTAGAGATTGCGATGAGACTTCATGAAACCCCAATTTAAGATCCTAACTTGGGAGTTCAGCAGATCCATAGTTAGTTGAAAAACTTATGCCTCGAGATGTAGAATCCAAAACAGGACAGGACAGCCCAACCAGAAGTGAGTGAAGAGGTATGGTGCATAAAATTCAAGGGTCAGGGTCATGATAAGGACCACTTCCCAGTGTTCACAAATTACGTCATGGGAGGAGGACCAATGTTGTTAAGACTGGAGGCACAAGAGGGACCTAGCGCGACACCTGGTTTATGGTGCATGATTTGTCAAATAGGAGGAAAGCATGTAACGAACAACTACCATTTGTTACAGAAGTACATGCAGAATTCGCAATAGTTGTTTTGTTGTTTTTGTAGATTGGTTGGACACGATGAGTGCACTTGTAGAAGCTATGAGCTGATGATGGATATAACTCCCACCTATAGAGTTCAGGCTAAAATGTGACCCCTAGACCAAAACGCAGGAGTGGCGGGAATAGGATTTCAAGGGCGTGGATGAGGCCAAGGTGGAGGAGGACCTGGAAGAGGTCACGGAAAGATGATATGCTACAATTACGGAGGGCCAGGACATTATACCCGTGATTGTATGAACCTAGTGCATCTGTCATGCTTGTATTGTACCTTGTTTGATCATGAAAATAATATTTTCCTACATTGATAGCTAAGATACGTGACAAGGGAGCGCCACCACCTCCCTCAACTCAAAACTTGTAGATGATGAGGTTTGAGCCATGCAAGGAAGGTCCAAATGTGAGCATTGTGCTCCGAAGTGGAATCATGATGGGAGATGATAAAGCCAAACAACTCGAACATAATACTTGGATTCGTAAGGTTCTAACGATAGAAGTAAAGTTTGATCTGGAGCACACTAAGGAAACCTTGATGGAATCTAAGTAGAGCTTGACTGATGCCTCCACTTTAGGAAGAAAAGATAGTCTGGAGTCGAAAATGGACCCATTTATGCTTACGACATTCCTGGAAACATGCATGAAGCTATTGCATGATAGTAAGGTTGTAAAGGGACTACAAGAACTCATTAATAGATGTGATGGGACTACACTAGGAGAACCACGTGTAATCCAAAAGATTGGAAAACATACGACAAGGTTGGGAAGAGAAATGAGGTTAATTATGTAGATCAGAGAATATGAGATGGACCAAGTAATTCTAGATTTAGGATCGGATGCGAACGTTCTACCAAAGCATACAAGGGAGTGCATGGGAAGGCCTATGCTGTAGTGGTATACTATTCAGTTGTGAATGGCAAACCAATAGAAGATAATACCTATGGGAAGATTACAGGGAATCACTCTGGATATTGAGGGAGTGAGTGTGCTAGTAGACTTTGAAGTGATAGAGATTGTTGATGACAACAATCCCTACCCCACGCTCTTAGGAATTGATTGGGCCACTCACATTAATGGGGTGATTAATCTGAAGAAGTGCAAAATGATTTTTGAGAAGAAGTCTTTCCGTGTAGTTATACCTTTGGACCTTGCTCAGGGACCATGTTATATAGAGCCAGTGCACGACTATGAAATTGACGATGATTTGGATTCCATCTATAAAATAACCATGCGAGAGAAAGATTGGGTAAATCCCACCACGGATCGATGGATCTCATGGGAACACAAAGGCTCCTATACGTTAGATTATGATGAGGAGATATAGCGATGTTAGAATTCGTTACACGAAGTAACGATGCTGAACTGTAATCTGATGACAAGATCATTGTGTTGCATATTGACAAAATTGAGGGATCTCCGTAATTATGATGGGTTAAGTGAGGTATATACTTTATTAGATAAGTTTGAAAGGGAGGTTGGTGAGCACCAGTATTGCAGCAAGGATGCTGCAACTCCTGGGCTACCAGCTTTACTTATCAACCCGGGGTTCATACAAACTTGGAGGTGTCAGTGCTATATGCACAAGTAGAAGTGAAGGTCTTTTGTGTTGTCACTTGTTCATCTGGCAAGAGATCCCAGGGGTTCCAAGCCAGACATCTATAGAGTCATAAGAACCCTGATTCTTTGATGGAAGAAGAGAAAATCTATTCTAAGAGAACTATTCTACTATAGTAATGAAGAAAACAACATGTAATGCTAAATCACACCATATCCTAATTAACCATTTAAATAGCTAAACTGAGCAGAATCGTTAAATCAACACTAACCTAATGTTGCTATCTAAGCTATAGAAGTAAAGAGAAGCAAACCAAATTAAAGTGTAAGCAAGGAAACTTGACTAAGTCTGTTTTCGCGTTTTTGGTGTTTTGGTAAAATCAAGCATGCAAGGAATCAAGTGGAAGAGCAAGCGAAGATCGAAATCAGTGAAAGAATGACGTAACAAAGCAGAAGTGCATAGGAATCGTTGCGTTGATCAGGAACAATATTAATGGGAGATGAGTAGCGAAGATATTATCGCAGAAGATTATGTGAATAGATGGACGAATAAGGCTGATGAAAGATGAATGGAAGAGATCTTATAGTGAGAGGCTAAGTGAATAGATGGAATAATATGACTAATGTAAGATGAATAGCAGAGATCTTATTGCGGGAGGTTAAGTGATGCAGGTAGGGCCTACAATAACCAGGATCTTTATACACTATGCTTATAAACATGCATCTCAGCATTTGCCCCAAATCCAAAAAGAAGATAAAACTGTTTAGCTTCATCAATAGTTGTAATCTAACTGGCAAAATCCCAAAACAGCACCAAAACAACCACACTTCTCATAACTTTTCCATGACATAAAACACACAAAACGTCCATATACGAAGAATAGCAATCGGTCCCAAAAAGCTCGGACTTAACATCTGGAAAAACTTAGAAGCATTTGCCCAAATCAAAAAAATCAATGCCTCGCAATTTCCACAACAATGCAACTCCCATCAAGATCTCTTCCATTAATATAGTATCTTGCTTCATCCGCATCACGAGGATTGCTAAATCCAATAAAGGCAAAGTCGTGCTTCAATTCCACATCACGGACACTGCGTCCCTCAATGTTATTCTCTTATACGTGAAGGCATTTAAATAAACAACCAGAATCTCCATTGGGGATTGGTTTTACTCGCGATATTTGTAGAGTCTTTCACACATAAGTAAACTTGCAAGTTTCGGCTAGAGTTTGGTTTTACTCTCGAATCTTCAGACTTCTTATCTCTGCCATTCCTTGGCTGGAGTTTGGGTTTACTCGCCAATACTCGTCAAATATTTCACATATGTAAACTTGCAAGTTTTGGACTTTATGCACCTGTTGCATGGAAACAAGAGTGATTTCCAATATTTAATTTCATTTCATGAAATAATTCATCTACCCTGTATTGTAAACTGTGGGCAATTCCTTCAAGTATTAGCTTAGGATCAAATTATCACATCCACGATAGATTGGTTCTCCACTGCGCTTTTGACCTGTAACCCAATTCTCATCACGCAACGCACTAAACACAATCATTATTAATGGTAATGGCTTATTGAAGGGATCATTCACAAATTCAGCTCTACATATAGAAAACACCAATTTAACACTTCAGCAAATGCTTAATCGATTTCGATTTACATCGATCTTTCCACAACAACAATTTATCATGCTTTCAACTGCATTCAACGTGTTATATTATTCAATCAACAACACCATTCCAACATGCTTATAATAGAGTGTTCACAATAAACAGATGATCCATCATCATTGTATACCATTCCACACCTTTGAATTCATAAACACATTCAAATACAAGTGTGCATGACTCAACAAGACAATTTCAGAAAATCAACACTCGATGTCTAAAAATCACACTTATCATATAAATACTTACAAACTTTCTTCGTGGCCAGATATTCAACAGTCATGGCCATTACAACTTGCTGAAGGCTTACAGCCTTGTTGTTCAAGCCTACTCTCAATCCCACACTTTCTCCCCATCTCAATGCCTTTTAGGCTTGATAATTTATAAAATTTAGAATGATCTAATCTAAGTTCAATCCCTTCAACTTCTCAACAAAATCCTAAAATCACTCTTGAATCCGTAAGGATCCTCTGAAACTAATTTCTAAATTAATACTTAGAAAAATCTCTCATCCCCTTATTTTCTCAACTAATCCCATACATAGAAATCCTATCCCAAATATTGCTCCTAAACTATTTCTCTCATATCCTTTTATTTAGAAAAAGAATATTTACATAATTCTCACTTTTCATAATTATCTCCTATTTTATTAAAAATAACAATTTAATTTATAAAATATTAAAATTGTCACACCCCCCTTTTATCACATATTTACAAATGAAAAATGGCCTTGATGCTCCTGCATCAGACACCCTTAAAATTAATCATGATCCCCTGATCATGTGTTCGGATCTGTGTATGCCTGGATCCCATATCTTGTGCTGTAAGTTTCCACTTGCCACTGCTTCTTTCTGATGTTCTTCTCTAGGTTTCCACACTTTATGCTGCATCGCTCCACTGACTAGGCTTTCACAATCTTCTGTTGTCTTTCTTTTGTTGCTTTCCTTTTGTTTTATCATTGATGGCCTCTTCCAAGATACTTTCATCATCATCCGCCTCATCAGTTCAATTTCTTTGTCTAACAGATTTTCTCCAGCATCTTCAATAAGACCTGTACTCACAAAACAATTGTTAGAATAAAAAACATAAGGCTTCAGTGCCCCCATAGATATTTCTGTTGTCAGTGTTGTCTCAGCTGTCATCATAAATGTCGCCCCACATGTTGCTCTAGTTGTCACTATGGATGTTGTGGCCTCCCAAACTTCTTGTCCTTCTGCAACATTCCTTTGCTTGTCACCTGCAATTTCATCTGCAACTTTTTTCTCTAGTTCATATGTCTCCAGCAAATATTTCAGCATTTCATCAACATGCTGCAAATTAACTCCAGCATAATCTCCATCTTCTCTTTCGACCATCTTCAGTAATTGTCCGTTATCATCTTGATTGATTTTGGCAATCCAATTAAGCTTTGCAAATACTGTAGCTTCATCTTGTACTATTGTAGCAACTCCAAAGTTTTGCCCACCAGTCTTCTCTTGGCTATACAAACAAACCAACTCTTTCTTGTCACCCACGGTAACAAGCTTTTGCATAGGATACATGATTGTCTCATCTTCTACCTGCAACAGTTCTTCTTCTTCCAAGACAATCTCAAATGATTGAATGTCTTCAACATCACCTGTAAACACAATCAAATTGTCAACATCAAAATCATAATCAGTCACCAAGTTTTCTCTATGCAGTTCCAAGCCTTCTTCAGGACTCAACAAATCTTCACTAGTTTTCTTCTCAGCTTTCCCTGGCAACACTTCAGCATGCTGCTATGAGTTCCTTCCCAACTCCTTTGTCAGCACATCAGTATGTTGATTTGCATTCACCATGAGACTATCAGCTAGTCTCACCTTCTTTCCATCTGTCTCCAAGATGTCGTTCTGCTCTCGTTCACTCTACTGAACTCTTTCGTCTGCTGCAACCTTTCTATCATACTCTGAATTCATCAACAAATATTCTAACAATGCAATTTCTCTGTAGCATTGTTGAAACATATCATTATCACATGCATTCATACATAAACTTTCAGTTTGCACAAAATGTTCAACAGTATTAGCTGTTACTTCCCTTATCTACACTTCAGACTGATTCTCTTCTTCAACATCCACAAGATTTTTCTCTTGTAATGTAACAGCAAAATCATCACTGCTTTCTTTTTCAGAGTACTTATCATTTTCTGCTTCCTCTGTCTTCATTTCCTTCTGAGATCTCGCTATCTCAGCATCGATATGAAAAACCTTCAGATTCAACTCTTCTCCCTCCTGAACAGACTCTAAATCTTGCTCATCTCCTTGTACTGTACCTGCAAACACACACAACTCATTAGTTTTAAAACCACAAGACTTTTTAGTCTTGACTTCTTCCTCCAACATTTTCCTTTGAACATATCTACGTGTGGAACCTTCAAATTCCATCTCTGGCTCAAGAACTCTAAGTCCCTTTTTCAACAAGGCAACCACAATTTGCCTCAACCTCCTCTGCAATTGTCGCCAAATCACTCTCTTTCCCTTCAGTGGAAAGAGCCATTTTCTATTCTGATTTTCCTGCTCTTGCAGCCATTCTTCCAGTACCTGCAATTGTACTTTTATTACTGCAATCTTTCTTTCTTGAACTTCTGCAGTCATCTCATCTCTGTGGCATTTCTCTGAACCTCTTCTCTGATCCTCCATGATCATCTTCTCCATGAGTTTCTCACTCACCATGAGTTGTACTAGCCTCTGCAACATCAATCTCTCTTGCTACCACTTACCTCACCAAGCTCTCCTCACTCGGTCTTTTGGTAAGTACTGGTTCACTGCCTCTGGAACCTCTTGAGCACTCCTCTACTCTCTCTAGGCTATCTCTTCAACTCACTTTTCTCTTCAGGACACTGCAATTGTCCTCCCTATCCAGCCTTCAGCTAAATGCCAGGTTCACTGCCATCATCTTCTCTGCAACCATAAACTTAAATCATAAATTTCAGATCAAAAGAATCATCTCACCTTTAAGATCCTGCATGATCTTGTATTCTTTCCACTTCTACAATCTTCTTCACTACATTTGTGTAGCTTGCATATCAAATTTAAAAATCTGATCTTCCTTTCAATCATTCATCACACTTCAGTTCTCAAAAAAAACAAACATCTTCAACAAAGCATTCTAGCTCTTATACCAAATGATGCAGGTAGGGCCTGCAATAACCAGGATCTTTATACACTATGCTTATAAACATGCATCTCAATATTTGCCCCAAATCCAAAAAGAAGATAAAACTGTCAAGCTTCATCAATAGTTGTAATCTAATTGGCAAAATCCCAAAACAACACCGAAACAACCACACTTCTCATAACTCTGCCATGACATAAAACACACAAAACGTCCATATATGAAGAATAGCAATCAGTCCCAAAAAGCTTGGACTTAACATCTGGAAAAACTTAGAAGCATTTGCCTAAATCAAAAAAATCAATGCCTCGCAATTTCCCCAACAATGCAACTCCCATCGAGATCTCTTCCATTAAGATAGTATCTTGCTTCATCCGCATCATGAGGATCCCTAAATTCAATAAAGGTGAATTCGTGCTTCAATTCCACATCACGGACTCTGCGTCCATCAGTTTTATTCTCTTATGCATGAAGGCATTTAAATAGACAACCAGAATCTCCATTGGAGTTTGGTTTTACTCGCGATATTCGTATAGTCTTTCACACATACGTAAACTTGCAAGTTTCGGCTGGAGTTTGGTTTTACTCTCGAATCTTTAGACTTCTTATCTCTGCCATTCCTTGGCTGGAGTTTGGGTTTACTCGCCAATACTCATCAAGTATTTCACATATGTAAACTTGCATGTTTTGGACTTTATGCACCTGTTGCATGGAAGGAAGAGTGATTTCCAATATTTAATTTCTTTTTGTGAAATAATCAGTCTACCCTATATTGTAAACTGTGGGAAATTCCTTCAAGTATTAGCTTAGGATCAAATTATCACATCCACGATAGATTGGTTCTCCACTGCGCTTTTGACATGTAACCCAATTCTCATCACACAACGCACTGAACACAATCATTATTAATGGTAATGGCTTATCGAAGGCATCATTCACAAATTCAGCTCTACATACAACAAACACCAATTTAACACTTCAGCGAATGCTTAATCGATTTCAATTTACATCGATCTTTCCACAACAACAATTTATCATGCTTTCAACTGCATTCAACGTGTTATATTATTCAATCAACATCGCCATTCCAACATGCTTATAATAGAGTGTTCACAATAAACAGATGATCCATCATCATTGTATACCATTCCATGCCTTTGAATTCATAAACACATTCAAGTACAACTGCGCATGACTCAACAAAACAATTTCAGAAAATCAACACTCAATGTCTAAAATCCACACTTATCATATAAATACTTACAAACTTTCTTCATGGCCAGATATTCAACATTCGTGGCCATTACAACTTGTTGAAGGCTTACAGCCTTGTTGTTCAAGCCTACTCTCAATCCCACACTTTCTCCCCATCTCAATGCCTTTTAGGCTTGATAATTTATAAAATTTAGAATGATCTAATCTAAGTTCAATCCCTTCAACTTCTCAACAAAATCCTAAAATCACTCTTGAATCCGTAAGGATCCTCTGAAACTAATTTCTAAATTAATACTTAGAAAAATCTCTCATCCCCTTATTTTCTCAACTAATCCCATACATAGAAATCCTATCCCAAATATTGCTCCTAAACTATTTCTCTCATATCCTTTTATTTAGAAAAAGAATATTTACATAATTCTCACTTTTCATAATTATCTCCTATTTTATTAAAAATAACAATTTAATTTATAAAATATTAAATTGTCACACCCCCCTTTTATCACATATTTACAAATGAAAAATGGCCTTGATGCTCCTGCATCATTAAGTCAAGAGATCAAGAAAAATGACTAATTAGAAGATGAATGGCAGAGGTCTTATCATGGGAGGTTAATCCAAGAGATGGACAAACATGACTAATCGGATGGTGAAAGGCAGAGACCTTATCGCGGGTGATTTAGTGAATAGATGAATGAACAGGGTTAACAAAAGATGAGCGAAGGAAATCTTATCACGAGTGATTTAGTGAATAGATGAATGAATAGGACCAGTGGAAGATGAGTGGCGAAGATCTTATCACGTAGGTTAAGTGAATAGATGGACGAACAAGGTTAAAAAGGAGATGAATGGCAGAGATCATATCACAGCAATGAAGTGAATGGATGGATGGATCAGATCAAGTCATGCAGTAACCGAAGGGTTAAAAATGTGCAAAATGATGGATCTAGTTTCCGTAGGTGCTAAGCAGTCTCTCGTGCGCCCTCAAGGTTACATGCAAAATTCCAAAATTTTATGTGATTAGCCTAACTAGGTGACTGGTAACACGAGAAAACCACTTTTCTCTTGTGCTCTCAGGCAGATATCGGTCATGCAAGAATCCACACAAGATTGCCTGATAGTCGTTGGATCAAGCTACATAGATTGACGGTGGAGATTTGGAGCACATAAAGTATTGAGACGACGCGATAACTATTTCTTCCTTCGTTTCCTCCTCTGCTTTAGCATCATTCTCCATCTCTTCTGTTTCATCATGTTCCTCTGTATTAGCTCATCCTTCATCCATATGATCCCCATCTAGCTTTATATCTTCTTCTTCTTGTTTTGTCTCCTCCTCATTCACAGAAGGACTAACATCATAGGTGAGGGTTTTGATGTCATCCTGTGTTGGTAAGTCTCTGAATACTGACCATGTTATAGGGATCCAAAGGTTTTGGAGGGCATCCTTAATGAGGATCCTGATCAGCCCATGGTGAGCCAATTGTTGGGAATTTCCTTCCTTGACTTTATTGCTGGAGTCCATGATTGATTGCATCACAAAATAGGGTATGCTGAGTCATTGGGGAACTGGTGTTTCTACCCTAAATCTTAATTCTTTAAGCATCCTAAAATGGTAGCCATAAACAACACCATATCTATGGAATGGAAGACGAGGTGACAGGTTATGGTGAATGAGGTGGACAGTAATGAAAGAGGGTGGCAGATGACATGGAGGAGATGAGATGGAGTGAAGTGATTGGGGTGGCCTATTGTGGCGGTAGGAATTCTATGTGATGTTCATCAGGCTTGAACCCCCCCTAGCAATCTGAGGCCACAGATCTTAGTCAAACACCTTGACGTCATGGTCAATTATGGGGGTTGAGACTGAGTTATAAC
>APFE030037021.1:0-16675 GCA_000404065.3 Pinus taeda | reverse complement strand
GACCTCAAAAGTGAGATGAGACAGACCATTGCCATGCAACTTGATACTTTCCGAATCCAACAAAAGAAAGAGGAAGCTGAGAGGGCTTTGGCCATTTTCTGTCCAAGATGTACAAGGAATCACCCTAAGAATGAGTGTCCATTGCACTCAGTAGAGGTATGCTTCATTTGTGAGGAAGACCACCCCACAAACCAATGCCCAACCTTGCCCAGATTTAAAGCCATGTACCAAGGGATTGAGGCAACCACTGAACCTCTCTACTTCCTCAACCAAAGGAGGCCTCATGGGCCCAGACCTTACTAGCAGGGGATGCTAGGGACATCCCAAGCTTATTATAGCCCCAACCAATCTGCTCAAATACCTTCTTGGGGTCCCCTTGCTCATCCTTCCTGGTCCGCACCTCCTCCGTGGTCTTATCCATCCCCATACCATACTCAACCTACTGCTCATTCGTTTCCCTCACATGTCCAGCCGCAACCTCAGTGGAATGCACCTCAGCAGGGGTGGAGGCCCCAATACAACTCTCTTCCCACCATTCTACCTCCACCACCTGCTCAACCACAACCATTACCTCTTGATCCTCCAAGACAACCCCAGATGCCTGCCTAACCAAACCCGAACCCCAACAACAGACAAGCCCAACAGGTATACACTAGGGAGACAACATGCCCTACCTATGCTATGGAGATCTAGGAGATCAACCTGCGATCTAGGAAGGTCCTTCTAGACCGCCAACTTCCTCCCCCAGAGGATGAGGAAGAAAAAGAGGAAAGTGAACCCAAAGCCAATCCACCCTTTCCTGAGCGACTAACAGTAACCACGCAACCAAGCCCATAGGAGACTGAACTTCTGGGAGAACTTAAGCAGTTGTGTGTGAAAATACCACTTCTCCAGGCCATAAAATATGTACCAATATACAACAAATTGATCAAGGACAAGTGTTTCAGGCACCCAGGCAGGCGCAAGAGAGATGCCCAGACTATCAATGTCATAGGACAACTGTCCGATCTAATGTTCGGTCAAGTGATCTGTCCAAAATATTTGGACCCTGGGACTCCTATAGTTGATGTCCACATCAATGGCACCATAATCCCCCACACCTTGATTGATCTGGGGGCTACCATTAATGTGATGACCAGGGACACTATGCTTAAACTCAACCTTTAGAGTTCCTTAAGAAAGACCTCGACAGTATTGCAGTTAGCAGACCGCTCCACTGTGACTCCTGAAGGGATTGTGGAAGATGTCCTGGTCTCTATTGACTCTTGGGAGTACCCTGCGGACTTCTTGGTCCTTCAGCCAAAGGAAAAACTCACTGGATACCCCCTTAGTTTGGGAAGGCCTTGGTTAGCTACTGTGGATGCTTACATCAGTTGTCGAGCTGGAAGCATGACCATCAAGAATGGGCCTATGTCCAAGTAGCTAGTCCTCTATCCTCCTGCCCAACCTCTGCTAGAACATGACTTACCACTCTGGTTGCAAGAGGGAGATGAGGACAAGGTCTACTCTACACCTTTGTGCACAGTGGAAGCCACTAGGGGAGACCCTCAAACTGAGGATGAATTGATTGAGAATTTGATCCAAAACCCACCTCCTGGTGCACTGTCATTAGCGGAGTTGGTGGAAGATACCTAAGCCAGCACTTTAGTGGACCTCTGTGTGACTGATCCAGCCTCTCCCAGAGTTAAGAGTGTGGAATTTGGCCCCGAAAGAACCTTAAAGATCAGCTCCTCCCTATCTCCCTCCCAGGAGAAGGAGTTGTGTAGCTTATTGAACAATCATATGGATGCTTTAACTTGGAGCTATAAGGAGATGAAAGGAGCCCACCCTTCAGTCTGTACCCATCACATCTACATTAAAGAGGATTTTAAACTAGTCAGGCAGCCTCAGAGGAGAATGAATCCAGCCCTTAAGGACATTGTCAGAGAAGAATTGCAAATATTGTTGGATGCAGGATTCATCTAGCCCATCTCTGATAGTTAGTGGGTCTCGCCTCTAGTGCTTGTGCCCAAGAAAAATGGGAAGTGGAGAATCTTTGTAGATTACCGAGAACTTAACAAAGCCACCAAGAAGGACCATTGCCGTTTGCCTTTCATAGATCAAGTGTTGGATGGACTGGAAGGAAATAAGTTTTTATCTTTCCTAGATGGGTTCAGCGGGTATAATCAAACCCAAATCAGCCTGGATGACCAAGATAAAGCCACCTTCACTTGTCCATGGGGTACCTTTGCCTACCAGGTCCTTCCCTTTGGGTTATGCAACGCTCCTGCCACTTTCCAGAGAGCAGTATTGAGCATATTTACTGAACTAGTTCACGATTCAGTGGAAATCTATATGGATGACTTTACTTCTTATGGGTCCAACTTCCAAGAAGCATTGACTAACCTGGGAAAAGTTTTAACCAAGTGTATTGAGATGAACTTGTCCCTCAGTCTCGAAAAATGTGAATTCCTGATGACTGAAGGGACCGTGCTAGGACACACAATTTCTCAGCAAGGATTACAGGTGGATCCTAACAAGATTGCTATAATCCAAAAGGTCCCACCTCCTTAAAAAGTTAGAGATGTTCGGAGTTTTCTAGGCTTGGTCAAATATTATAGAAGATTCATCAAAGATTTTAGTAAGCTAGCCTTGCCATTGTTTAGCCTCTTAGGGAAAGATGTTGAGTTTCAATGGACTGATGACTGCCAAGGGGCTCTGGATGAGTTGAAAGATAAGCTGGTATCCGCCCCGATCTTGAGAGGTCCAAACTGGGCCCTACCTTTCCACATCCACACTGATGCCTCGAACAAAGCCATAGGGGTAGCCTTAGGACAAGTTGAGGAGAAACTACCATATGCCATATACTTTGTCAGCAAAAACCTGTCTAAGGTAGAGATGAACTATACTGTAACTGAGAAAGAGTTCCTGGCTGTAGTCCATTCCCTGAACAAGTTCAAAGACTACGTCACTGGTTATCAAACATTTGTACACACTGATCATGCTGCGATTAGATATTTAATGAATAAGCCCGATGTAAATGCTCATATCATTAGATGGTTACTTTTTGTTGTAGTAATTTGATTTGACTATTGTCGACAAGCTAGGTAAGGAAAATGTTGTTGATGGCTTCTTGTCTAGATTAGATTTGCCTGCAGGTGAATAAGGGACAGTGGATGACCAGATGCTAGATGAACACCTGTTTGCTATCTTAGTACTCTATCCATGGTTTTCTGATATAGAAAACTACTTGTTCTCAGCACAGTTCCCTCCGCATCTATCCTCAAAGGAGAAGAGCAGAATTGTGAGGAAGAGTGCTCCATTCACTTGGATTGGGGGAAACCTATTTAAACTTGGCCCAGATCAGATCTTGAGGCATTGTGTTAGGGAGGAGGAAGTCTTTGACATCCTCCTAACCTGTCACGATGGACCCTGTGGAGGCCACTTTGCAGCAAAATGACTGCCTTCAAAATTCTACAAGCAGGCTACTATTGGCCTACTCTTCATCAAGATTTCAGAAGATACATCAGCCAGTGTGACCGATGTCAGAGGATGGGGAAACCGACTCCAATGGATGAAATGCCCCTCCAACCTCAAGTGACCTTCGAGCCATTTGAGAAGTGGGGCATGGATTTTGTGGGTCCTATCAACCCTCCTTCAAAGCAAAGGTCTTACATCATTGTGTGCACCAACTACCTAACAAAGTGGGCAGAAACAAAGGCAATCAAGGTAGCAACATAAGAGAAAGTGGCTGAGTTATTAAGGGAAAACATCTTCTACAAGTTTGGCTACCCAAGAGAGTTAGTTACCGATCAAGGGAGCCAGTTCACCTCTAACTTGATTGAAGACCTGCTCGCTCATCACAATATCAAGCACAAAACTTCCACTCCATATCATCCAAAGCAAATGGGTAGGTGGAAGTAACTAATAGAGCATTGGAAGAGATTTTGACTAAGGTGGTGAGCAGCAGTAGAAAGGATTGGGCAGATCGCCTTGTTGAGGCCACTTGGGCCTACAACACCACTTGGAAAACTACAACAGGTTTCACACCTTATGAGCTCGTCTACGGGAAGAAAGATTTGTTGTCCATAGAGTTCAAGTACAACACACTGAGGGTGGAAGCTCAGCTGGACCTAGATCTCAGCCATGCTCAACATGAAAGATTATTGCAGCTGAATGGATTAGATAAACAAAGAATGCAGGCCCTCCTCCACTCAGAAGTAGTCCAACTTTAGAGGAAGATATGGCATGACCGACACCTTCATGAGAAGTAATTCTAGCGAGGAGAATGGGCGCTGCTATATGACTCAGGATACAAGGATTTCAAAGAAAAGCTGAGGACAAGATGGTTAGGACCATATCCAGTGGAGAAATGCAATGATAATGGTTCAGTCCTCATCAAGACCATTGATGAAGAAGCCATCCCCATGCTCGTGAATGGGAATCGATTGAAAATCTAGAGGAAACCTCTTTCGAGGGAGGAGTTCATTGAAACTTTGGAAAAATTAGTGCTGCTAGTGGAGCAGGGCTCTGCCTCTATTCCACCCACACCTTGATCATAAAAAAAAAGGGAAAAAAACAGGAAATAAAAAGATCCTTGGGTGAAAACCTCTCTGAGGCGCCCAGGGCAAACAGTGAGGTTGAAAACCTCATGGAGGCACCCCAGCTGTCTCTGGAAAAATAAAAAAATGGAATAAAAAGAAGATCCTTGGGTGAAAACCTCTTTGAGGCGCCCAGGGTAGATAGTGAGGGTGAAAACCTCATGGAGGCGCCTTAGCTGTCTCTCTCTCAAAAAAAAAAAAAAAGGAAAAAAAAGAAAGAGAAAAAAAGGGAAAAGAAAACAGGCCTAATCTCTGCAAAATAATTGCAAGTTGCAGAGAATACATTGCAGGTAAAGAGGGCCACGCAAAACAAGAATAGGGGTCTGTACCAGGCTCCAGGACATCCTTAGAGACACTCCCTCCATGACCACTCGCCTTCCCTAGAATTTGATCACATTCGGGTCAAGATTCCACCTTCTATAGGAAGTTCTAGGCCTTCTACAGGAAGTTCTGGGCTTTCTACAGGGAGTTGTGGGCTTTGTAAAGGAAGTTTTGTATTTCTAGAGGAAACATCCTGTAGAACCTTCAGACGAGCCAAATTCAATTTTGAAAGGGAATCTAATGGTTGGGATCAGTTTGTTAGGCCTGCAGCCACCCCTCTATTCAACCCATCACCATATGGCAACCTGTTTCATCTCTTTTCACCTCCATTGCACCCACCTGGTTATGTGTTCCTACACAGTCATACAAAGAGCCTTGTTTTCCTCAGATTGAATTTTTTTTTCCAAGTGACAAGTCAAGCAGCAAAGGCTTGCACACTCTACCTATTCAAGCTCCATCTAGACTCTTCATCAGTGAATGTAGCCCTGCTCGTTTAGCCTGCATCCCGGGAGGAGAAGCAGCTACAGGACATCCTACAAGAATCCTATAGCGGCTGATCCCTCTAGAAAACATACTCTAGAGGCAGGGGAAGCCGAGACCAACAAAAGGAATGTGTAAAAAGACCCCTCCTGGATGTGAGAACATCCTCGACAGCTGAAATCAACCAGAACCTGTGCAGGCAGCAGTTACAACTGAAGGATCAGATTTCAAAGGCATGCATGCAACTTCAATAAATTTAAGGATGGGGTCTAACACCCGTGCACGAGGCAGCAGCAAGCGAGGCAGTGATTTCGAGATCCAAAGTCTGCATAGCGCATCCATGGCCACGCAGGTAAGTGTCTAACCTTATTCGTCAATTACATAAACTATATTTCAGAAACTACATGTTTGTGAAAATGATTCGGATTGAACGAGGATTGGGAGCCAGCCAAACTGGCCACCCCCAGCTAGTTACATGGCTTTGTGGGATCCGAACAAGCTCAATTATGTTCAAATTCACCAATGAGCCGTGTAGCCGACACGTGTGGACTGTCCAGTCAGGGAAAATCGGCGGACTGGCAGTGGTGGTGGCGGTTAATGGCTGAGTGGAGGTAATGGCAGCCAGAGACACATAGAGAAATGATGGCCATGACATTGGATAATGGTTCGGCCCAGCCACCTCACCCCCTCGCCACGAATTGCACCGCAGTTCAAAAATGTTTGGCTGAAGACTCGCACACCCGCTGCTCATTTGCACTTGCAACGTCCTTGGCCGAAGTACTCGTCCTCCACTTCCACAATTTGTTAACTCGTCATCCTCTCCCAAGATTTTTGGCCTGTTTCAAAATTCCCCCGTATACCGAGCTCCTTCAGAGGCACAGTGACATCCTACAGAAGCCGACCGAGCGTTCTATAGGAAGTATGGCAGAGCCTTCCGGAGCAAAGAAACCTGGACTTTTCTACGTCGAATTGGGAATTCTGAGAGAGGTAGGCTCGAAAACACTCCTTCACGCATGGTATATTTTGAAAGGTGGTGAATTGAACTGTTTGGAGTAGGAGAATTAGAGATAAGTTTGCATGTGGGTCAAAAACATTAGTTTTCCATGCAACATTCTCCTCCACGGTTCCTGTTAAAAAAAATTCCTGTAGAAAAGATAAAGCACTATGAGGGCTAACCTGTGTGTGAAGAATTTGAACTTACACAGTTATATGCATGTTGGGATGAAAATTGAGCTCTATGTCCTATCTGTGAAAACCTGATTCTTCCTTCTATACTCAGACAACAGAGTTTTGGGCAGCAAAAACATTAGAACTAGGGAATTGGTGCAGATTAAAATCTAAACACCTGATAGATCCTTTCTTGAAGATCAAAGGAGGAAACCATAAAACAACAGTCCCTTTCTGCTCAGAGCATTGAAACAGAGCACTCTCACCATGCCAAGGGGGTTTATCAAGAAGGAACCCTTGGATTTCAGTAAACTACGTGAAAATCCTGAGGTGGTGAACCTCTTCACCCGTGCCAACTGAATGACTTTTTGTGAAAACATTCAGGGACATGACGATGAAATAATGGAGGAATTCTTAATGTCCCTACAACCTAAATCAAAGACACTGGCCACTATGAATTTCAAAGGGTTGACCTTAAAGCTTACCCCTAAACTCATTAGTCGAGTTACTGGTCTTCCATTGGGGATACCCTGGACCAAAGAGGAGAGGGCATTGGGCCAAAAATCCAAGAAGGAATTCTTCCTACCTAAGGAACAGTTTGCAGAAGACAAGAATGGGGTCCGGAGAGCCAACCTACATCCTCTTTGGAGTGAAGCCAGTCTCCAAATCATGAAATACATTACCTATGAGGGGTGGTTCAGTATCGTCTGCGGCTACATTTCCGGTTGTTGAGAGAACTAAGACATGGGTTGGATCTACCTCCAGAACAGAAGTTGAGCCTCCCATATTTTCTTCTACAATCCTTAATTGAATGTGGCACGAAATTGAAGGAAGGGACACTGGATCAATTAGCCCATCATCGGCTCATCAAGCTTTTAGTAGAAGACCCCCTCCACACCTACACTATCCCCCTCTCCTGGGAGATTTTCTGCAACATTTCCAGAGATGATGACATTCGAATTATGGCCGAGGAATTCGTCTCATATAGTAGTGAAGAAAAGGAAAACACTAAGGTAGGAGAGAAAGCCAGTGGCAAAGAAA
Source organism: Pinus taeda (assembly GCA_000404065.3). Lineage (NCBI taxonomy): Eukaryota > Viridiplantae > Streptophyta > Pinopsida > Pinales > Pinaceae > Pinus > Pinus taeda. The sequence goes on along the minus strand of APFE030037021.1, from coordinate 9,086 downwards.
CACAGGACATACCACCACAGAAATAACAAAAAGAGAAACGAGGCAAATGCCAAGTTGCTGAGCCTAAAGCTGTGGGAAAAACAATGACACAAACACCTAGGGAAAAACGATTGCAGAACAAAGAAGAGAGGACTGAAAAGGTCCAAACGAAGGAGGGCACAACTAAGGCAACCAAACAGGAATTAAAAGGAAAGACACCTCCAGCCAAATAGACCAAAACAGTTTCTATAGGAAGCATGGAAACAACTTCTACAGGAAGCATGGAAACAACTTCTACAGGAAGCCTGAAAGCAGTTGAAACAGTTTCTACAGGAAGTATGGAAACAGAGCAACAGAAGGTGAAATCACCTGAGATTATGGCTAGGGAGGTAGTAGCCGTGCTAGCAGCCTTAAGCACATCTCCAAAGCAGAAAGGAAAGTGAAAAAGGGAGCCTTCCATGTATTTTAAGGCAAGAAGGAGCACGAGGATAAAAGCTGGCAGACCCCAGCCACAGTCAAAAGAGCCAATTACGATTGTGGAAACTCCAATTAAACAAAAGGAAAGGTCTCCCTCAAAGGCATCCATCACCTATGAATGGGGAAGCCCGAAAATGTCCACCTAGAGAGAAAGGATTAAAATTATGGACACCAAGACCTCTCTACAGGATGCTGAGACAATTCTACAGGAAACGTTGGCTAGACTAAAGGAGACCGAGGAATTGGAAGGAAAGGCAGCTAAATCATCGCAGGAGGAAGAGAAGACAGAAAACATTGTGGAACCTAGCCCCCAGCCCAGCTTTGGCTCCTACTATAACATGTTAGAGGCCTGGAAGATAATTCCCCAAAAATTCGCAGTGCCATTATTCTTTGCATTAGAAGAGGAGAGAGTGAGGACCCACACTTGGATGAAAATCACCAAGTCCAAGGGTGTGGTAGATATAGGTCCCTTGGAGGAACAACTCAAAGAGGCAAGGAAAGAATTGGCTATGGTACGGCATGTAGAAAGCAGCCAGCGGGTCAAGCTACAGGAAGAAAACAAGTCATAGGGACACTCTAAGGAATACAAGCCCCACACCTTGGGAGAACAGCAATAATAGGAGGAGCCCACAACATCCAAAGAAACACCTGATGAACAATAGAAGAGAGATGGGTTGCAAGCTAAAATAGAGTCACTGACTAGATAGCTACAGGAGAAGGAATTGCAGGCAGCACAGGAGATACAATCCCTAAGGGAACAGATACAAGAAAAGGAGGTCCAACTGGCCTGCATGGCCAGCTGGGTGATGGAAGCTCTGCAGTGTAGGAAACCTGCCAAATCATATGCCCTATACCTTAAGGATCAGTGGTTGCAGTTTCAGATCAACACCTTGGCCCAAAGGGGCACCACTCCATTTCAAAATTACCATCAATTCATGGCTTTATGTGACAGCAGCTCATCAGAGGACAAGGCCAAACTATCAGAGTTCTACCTGCACAATTTGGCCCTTTCCAACCTGAATTTGTGGGATCCCAACACTATGGTAAGATACATGCAACTTATGGCCATGGCCTCTTGGCTAAATCACAAAGAAAAGAGAGCAACAGAGGTTCGAAATGTTATGGACATGGAACTAAAGAAACCACTAATGCTTAGAGCAGAGCTGGAGGATCCCTCAGCACTAATATACACCCACTAGCACTTGGCAAATGATAGTCAAACCCTACCAGATTATATTGAGAGACAAGCTCAAGCCATAGCCCATTTCGAGGACATGGAGAGACTGTTGGGAGATAATTGTGTTCATGCTTGCTCTCGGAGGTGGAATTCATTGTCCCACAGCCTAAAAATAAGAGAATATCACTCCCTGACAATGATGAGGGAGGCCTTGGCCAGAGTACCCCTCTACAAATAGTCCATGCAAAATCTTCAGGCCAACTAGATTGGCCTCAAGTTCAATCCTCTGTTGCTTTTGGGGCTGCTGGAAGGAGTTAAAGAAGAGGAGGAACATAGGCAGTGGGAAGAAGTGGAAAGAAAAGTAGGATTTCATGACCGTGCAGAAGATATCACCTCAGAGGCCTGGGATGTGAGGGAGGCGGTCAAGGCAATCAAGGATGATGAGCTGGATTAGTTTCTTAGAGGATGAGCAACCCATTCAGTAGGGGGGTGATGATGAGCCCCAGAATTGGGTAACTTATTTGGCTCATTTTGCCTAGTTGTTCTTTGTCAATCCACCATTTTTCATAGTTTATGCATGTTTTTTGAGTATATTTATGTTAGTTGAACGAATAAGGATAGTCACTTGACCAAGGAGGCTAACACGTTGTTATTTTAGGTTTTGGGACAAATTTTGGAACAAAGCCAAGAAATTATGAGCCAGATGACAGCCAAGCATGAAGGAACAAGGGTGAGGATTCGTAGGAAGGGTGTCCCTTGCATTAAATGGCCCCTTCCTCGAAATCTCCACCCTCAACTCGGAGTTTAGCAGGCCACCAAAATGAATCCTAAAGGCAGCCGAGCAACTTTATGAAAAGTGACTGTTTACTGGCAGTTTGAACAGCCAAGCCCCTTGAGTTAAGGAGGGTTGTTGAGGCCCTTGTAGTGCATAAATAGGAAGGCTTTCAGCCCTCGTAGGTTACGTTTTGGACTGTTGTTATTTTGCACTAGAGTGTTGTTATTTTCTCAGCTCATTTTGTAGCTACTATTGTATAAATTTCTTGTGAACATAGTTATTTTTTAGTAATGGGAAGCATATTCATTTGGCATCAGTTCTGAGTTTTCTTAGGATCCTGCAGCTCTTGGGGTTGGGCCCAACCCAACTGCCAAGGATTCCTTTGTGTATTGTTATTTGTTTTCATGTCTTTGAAAAATAATTTCTGTTAAGTAGATTAGAGTCTTGCTTAGTTACATAGCTCATGGTTGATGATTAGAAAGGTTTTTCATATTCAGATTGAGTTGATAGGTTAATAATAGGGAAGATCTTCAGAAAAAGGCCATCAAGCACCTCTGATCTCACATCTCCCTCAGTGGGATCATGAGCTGGGACAAAGGTGACCTTGTTGCCAACATAAACATTATCTTTGCTTCGCCATGCAATTATTAGTGTTAGATTTTCATTTGCCGAAGTTGATATCAATTGAGGTTGCATCCTTAGGTTCATGATTGCTTAGTTGCATAGTTACTTCACATGATTTTGTTGCAAATAGACTTTTGTTCATTTTCTTTGCTGTTATCTAGGTCAGATTAGGTCAAAGTAATTAGATCCTTGATTTTCCAAATATTTATTTGTTTAGTTTGAAAAATAACTTGTAGAGCACTTGTAGTACATCTTTATCTTTCCGTACTCCATCAATCCCATCTGCTCCATCCTCCAACCCGGATTCTTGCCTCATGTTTGCCATTTGTTCACTTTGCCCTAATTCCCATATTTTTGTGCAACATTGCTCCACTCCTCCTTGAACAAATCCAACCATCCTCGCCGCTCCTCAGCTCCATTCCCCAAGTCCTGGACCTCCTCACACCCTTTTCTCACCTCCATAACCACTCCTTCATCTTTCTTCCTCCATCCATCCTCCAAAATCCCATTTCTGAACATCCTATAGAAAATTACAGACATCTTGTAGAAATTCCAGAACATCCTGTAGAACCCCTGCAGACTTCCTGTAGAAGCTCACAAAAGCAGTCTCTTGATAGCCAAACTCTGTGAAACTCTCTGGAAGGGTGTTAGGGACCCCTTAGGCCCTCTCTAAACCTTCCCGACCTCCTCCAAGCATTTCCTCTCACCAATCCACCTCTGCACAGTCAAAAACAGTTAAATCACATGCATGATAATTCAGACAACTTATTCAAAAATACAAAAAGATGTTTTCTTCAGATTTTACCATAGAACTAGCTTAGACACATGCATTTTACCTTCTTAGAAGTCAATGGCATCTCTCCTAGTAGCTTGCATCCTCTTTCTTGCATCAGTAGGGCTAGCTGGTAAAATTAGGGTTTGCTAGGGTTTGCGTTTCCTTTCAGCTTTTCAGTTTCTTTCTGCAAGTAGATTAGCTTCCTTTGAGTTAGCTTCCATCCATCAGTTAAAAAGCTTCTTCTTAGAGTTCATAGAAGTTGGCTTAAGGTCCTAGCAGACTTGTGCCAACTGACCAAGTGGTAGCTGCGACAAGAGCCAGTACTTGTGCCTGCAGCACCATCGCTTCCATGTTTGTTACGAACTACCGGGTTGATAAAAGTAAAAAAGGGAGTCCTAGAAGTTGCAGCATTATTGCTACAATACTGGAGCCCACCACAGAGTATGGCGGAGAAAGGAATGGATGACAAAATATGGGGTTTGAGGATGAGTAGAACGCAAGGATAGCGGAATGAGGGTTGCACGCCGAGAAAGGAGAGTCGTGGGAGTGTTGTAGCAACATGAGGTGTGGAAAGAGTGGTGATACAGCAATCCCACAACCTGCTTAAAAATTTGAAAAATTTTCTTGTAACAAGATGAAACCCCGAGCAGCAAAACTATACACCTGCAAAAAACTAGTTCTGAGGCCAGATCGTACCCTCCAGGGCCTAGATCTGGCTTCGAGATTGAACCTCACATTCAGATCTGCAGCCTACAATGATAAAAAATGCCTAGAAATAATATATGCAAGGATAAAACTAAAAACCCTAAAAACCAGCTAAATAATTACAATATCCACAAGTTAAAGGCTCTAAGTAGCTAGATCTGTCATTATGCCACACATATATCTTTAAAATTTTGAATTTAAGATGAGGTGCTTCAGAAAACCCTTCATGCATCCACAACAGAAGTTCTAATGATAAGCCCGGGATCAAAACCAACTGGGCTCTTCAGAAAATGCTATTCGGGAGTTGGCTCGTCCAACTGAAGACTTCCTCGAACGCTCAGTGATCTCAAAATCAAGGAATTCCTGCACAACTTAATTCAACCTTTAACAGAGAGAGAGAAAATAACAATAAAATTCAGATTTAATGGAGATACCTCCCATTATATTCAGAAATTAAACTATCATTCAAACCCCAGTGACCAAACAAGATACCTGTGCTTAAATCACTCTTCAATAAGCTATTAACAATGGCTGAAAATAAATTTATGCATGAAAATAAAACATCTTACAACATTTCCATGAAAAGTAACACCAGCAGAGATTAACCCCAAAGTCTTTCTTTATTGCACATGAAAAATGATTACAAGAGAGCTTTCACTTAGCACATGACTCAAAGGTCGAATCCTCTCAATTGACAACTGACCTCCTATTTAAAGAAAAATTTCCCAACGGCTAGTTCGAGCGATCCTTGTGAAAGTGCTCTCGACTGTCGATGAAGATCAAAATATCTTTTAATCTCATCCATCGAAATTTTAAATATTGAGGAAATTTCGAATTTTTCAGTTAAATATATTTAATAAATTCAAGAAATTAAAATTTTGCATTTATTTTCTCAAAACTTTGACTTTTACTTACCCTAGGGACCTAAGACATAAAATTTAACAAAATAATCAAATAATCTTAGTCCCTGGACCAGTTAAGATTTTTTTTTAAGGATCCACGAATTTTACCTTTGGAAAATTTAAATTTAAGTAGGACCTAGGACCTATGAGGGGCTAAATTATTTTTCTAACCCTCTAGACATTTTACATCATGATTTTTACATTTTTACATCTTAAGGGGGAAAATCCATTTGATATAGACCCTCACAGACTACCCAATTTTGCGACACAAATATAATCTAGCAGATCAAGCAATTTGTAATAAAATAACCTAACCAAATAGTTAGGATTATTCCCAAATCAATTTTACATAGACTTGATTTAGCACATTAGGACTCCCCTAAGATTCTAATGACAAAATTCATTCTGGCTTTGGGTTTAGGCTGAAGGAAAACTCTGCTGATAATGGATCGGTGAGACAAAAAACCTTCCAGAACGTAGATCATCACTAGAAAATTAGGTTTACCTAGGCAATTACATACATGACACAGATCTGCTGATATTATTTACAATTTACACATGCAAACTAGGTTTACAACATAACATGATTAGGCTGAAAATGGTAATTGAATGGCACAGACATGTCGATCAAGCGCTATCCCTTTAGTGAAAAAAGGGGGTGTACTGCTATGGGTCGTTGACACGTAGTGGTCAACATTTGGCTCTACTTGGGGACATGTTGCTGCACTGTAGGAGTGTGAAAATCCAGACTCTGCATCCATGCAAAACACAACAAAACATAAGTAGCGTCCATCCAAAAATAATCATATAACATTAAGCACAGGAAAGATATAAGCTCTTCATTTATTAACTATCTAGTAACATGAAAAGTAAATTTAATCCTAAAACAGAAATGAAATGATGAAAAGACAAGGAGTAGGGTTAGGAATACAGAGGATGCCCCATGGCATCAGATGCGTTCAATATAATGTATACTGAGCATTTGCCTGCTTTCAGGAAAATCTATCGGCTGCTTCTCGGATGTGCCATGTCCAATTCTGCATACGGTAGGACTTTTTCCTATCCGAAAATCAATCTGCTTACGACTATCTGATGCATCAAATCGCTTTCTCATTCTCTTTCTCTTCATTTTTTCTTTGTGGCAGGGTGTATCACTAATGGCATGGAACCTTATGCTTCAAAACTCTCAGATGAAGTTGTAAGATATGTGTGACATGTCTTTCTTCATCTTGCATCTGATTTTTATTGTTTTCTGTTTTATCCGAGTCACCTTCAATTAACCACTTTTCAATGGAACCAATGACCTCCTCATAATAAGATGGAGCTTGTTGCAGTAGATAAGTAGGCTTCTAATCTATTGACATCTCCTTGTTCCTTTCATCCTTTGACCGATGTTGAAATTTCTGTACCTGTACTGTTATGACATCCATCTGGTTAGAGTGTTCAACCTTCAAAGCATTGATTTTCCTGGCATGGTCTTCCTCCATGCTCAATAAATTATTCTGAAGACATATCTGACTAGCTTCTATATCTTCTATTACTTTATTGTTCTTTTCCTTTATGGTCATCAAGCAATGTTGCATAGAGTTTATCTCTTTCTTATGATTTGCTTGCATGGTAGCCAACTGATTATTATAATTGAATGTCATGATAGTCATTTCTTCATCCATAGTTAATAACTTGTTTTGCATAGAATTAATTTCCCTATCATGATTTCCATCTCCTTATCTCGCTTTTCCAGGTGGGTGTATAAAGTTCTCATATCATTGACGTAATCAATTACCAATTTTTCTTGATTAATCTCCATATTTTTTACCAACCGCATTAGTTCTTCTATAATTTGCTTCTGATTTTCCTTTTCATTGTCGACACTGATTTGACAATTTGTCCCTACTTTTCCACTATCATGGATTTGATCTGCAACGGTACAGGTGGATGGCACATTCTGATATGGAGAATTGTCTTGAAATCTTTCATCGACAGTTGAATCCTTCACAAAATCACTTTCATTCTGTTGTATAATTTTAGGGGCACAAGGCGAGCTATCTTGATGACAATATCTATCTTTAAAAGCATGAACGATGTCTTGTAAAGAAGTGAAAGAATCTTCAGGGAAATTATTAAACCAATTCAAAGCATCACCCTCTAAAGAAAAGACAAATAAACACATTTTGACATCTTCATGATCATACTGAGGAGAGCTACAGTATATGAGCATTATACAAGAAAACCTGCATAGATGCTTTCTAACAGCGACTAAACCACCACCCGAGAACAAAGACAATTTATAAATGGCCGCTCCCGGGATATCATAGAGAACATCAGTAAAATGACACGGGGTAAACGAATAATCCATGATGAATCATGAGGGACCAAATGGATGATAAAGAGAGACCTCTGCTAAAAAAAATCAAGAGATCCGCAAGAAGCTAGCTTTGAGAAGAAATTCTTGTAGAAATGAAAGAAGTGGAGTCGACACTTAAACATGAATCTAACTCTAGGATCCAAAAGGCAAGAAACGACCAGATATAAGGGAGGGCTTCTTGTCTAAGAAAAAATAAATGAAAAGAAATGGAGTCGCCACCCAAACAAGAAACAAACCGAGGTGTCCAGGTGCTAAAGGTGCAAATGAAACGATTAACGAGATGACGAAAGATAGGGTGATGAAAAGATCAAATGACGCTAGGAAATGTTAGCCGTTTGACAGGCTAATGAATGGCGGAAAAGATGAGATGATTGAAAAGATGAATGTCATGAGGACCAAGGACAGAAAAACTCTATCTCCAACAATGGCACCAAAAAATGTTGGCATTGCTGGTCCAAATGAAAAGATGAGAAATGAAAAGTCGTTGAAACATCGAGAATAAAATATCCCCAACAATAGCACCGAAAAATGTTGTCGCGCAGAGTGTCTAGGCACCATGACAACGCTCAGGTCGGGGGTTGTCACCCTGATCCCCCATCTCTCCGTTTAAGCCGTCTCCCTATAGCAGGCTAAGGGGGCTGACCCTATGGGATAAAAGAGAACCAACTGGGAATCAGCCGGTTTGGGAGACGAGGCAAATTGAATACTTAATTAAAGCTTAGCAAGATTTAAAGCTTGATTAGATTCTATATAATTAACACTAGTGCCTTAAGGAGTCAATGATTATCAACTGTTGCTTAGGAAATGATTAACGATTTCCTGAGAATATTTGCCAATCATCTAAACATGTAACGAGCATAAAAAGAAAACTCAAGAAATAATGATCAATTTCAATAGATGCACAGATGCCAATGCTTTAAATTCCAAAAGATATAAGAATCTTAATCAACCACGAAATTTAACAATCCACCAATTTTGATCCCAGAACTAAAAGATGTATGCTTAAAGAACCAAATCATTATATAAACATTTAAGTGCATTTAACTATGGAAAAGTAAACCATAAAAGTTCACGTTTCAAATTTTAGCCTTGGCACAAAAGAAAAGAAACTTAAATTTGACAACTTAATTATTCCTTTAAGTGAATTTCTTTTAAATGTGCTAAGCTTTTTTTTTTCTCTTCATTTTCTTAAATGCCAAAATTTAAAATCATAAATCAATACAAAAGAAAAAAAGAAAAAGAAAATCAACTCAAAATAAAAATCAAAGCAAAATCGATTTTTGTTTTTATTTTTATTTTTGTTAAAA
>APFE030037020.1:39344-49776 GCA_000404065.3 Pinus taeda | reverse complement strand
GTTGATTCATGAAGATCATGATTCTTTCCTTCTCATATTTCTGTAATAGATCATATAGATTTTTAATTTTTCTTTTGAGTCTTTAAATTTATTGTAATGCGTAGATAATTTATCCCTTAAGATCATCAATATATTGTTCTAATGAATCTGATTCTTAATTTTGATGACAAAATATTTGCGCATTCATTTTTTTTGTATTTTAGTCTTCTTTAGATATTTGGAAACTTATTCCTTTTGAGTTGAATTCGATGTTCTCTTTTCATATGTTTTATCCATCTTCATATTCTCCATTTTTTCATTTCTTCAACATCATCTCTTTCATAGTTGTTTTGCAACTCATCCCACATTTATTTTGACAATTAACAAAGAATCACCTTATCAAACTCTACTTTTGATAGGCCACTCAAGATGACACTTATTCCTTCTTCATCATGCTTATCATCCTTCCTTACAAATACTACAAATAACCAAGCATCAACACCAAAATAAATTAGATATTCACTCATACTTTTCTTCTAGAAGGAATAGTTTGATCCATCAAACGTAGGTGCTTTAATTCAACCTTCATGAATAACCATGGTCCCTTTGATATGTTCCTTCTAGTGGCTATACTACTTCTGAAGAAATCTACTTTGGTCCCAATTACTGGATTCACAATAATACTGAGAGGGAGTTGGGGGGGTGGGGGTGGTGAATATGAATCAATATAATGAAAATTATTACTAATTTACACATTCAAACATCATAGAACAACAATATCATAAAATGAACAAGTAATACAATATATAGGTGGAAACCCATACATGAGAAAACCACAAAGCTTCTTTTGATGAAAGATATTGTACAAAAAATCCTACTATTACATCAATATGTAGGCACAAATCTACTATTACATCAATTTGTAGGCATTGGCCTACAAGAGACACCAATCCCCTCTACTAGTTTAAAGGAACCAACCTATAGAAGACACCAATCCCCTTTGTTGCTTTATAGGCACCAAACTTCAGGAGAAACCAATCCCCTCTACTACTTTGTAAGAACTATCTATAAGATACATTCATCCCCTCTACTTCTTTGTAGGAACCAACCTATAGGAGACACTAATCCCATATGTTGCTTTGTAGACACCAAATTACTTCACTAAGTCTTCTCGCTTCTTCATAATATCTATTAGTTTCCTCTACTTTCACCAAGTATACTTCATGCTTTTATCTTCACAAGGTTTACTTCTTCCTTCACCTGGTATTCTTTCTACTACTTCCTTCACCAAGTATACTTCTCCCAAAACTTGTTGCCTTTGGATTCTTCTTAAGGAAAAACTTGCACAACATGCCATGTATTCACTTTTGTAAATCATGTTTTGAAATTTCTACCATAGGTACCTATGGAAGTATTATATTTATCATTCACATTTCATAGTCTAAAACATCGCAAAAACAAATCTATAGAAAAAATTCCAAGCTGACTTATTTGAAACATGTTTTGGGAGAATTCAGGAACACTAGACTTATTACATCATATCTCCAAAATTGTAGTGAAACAACGTATATAATTTTTTCCATAATTACATTGATATGTATTTTATATCTCCTCCAAATTTCACAATCTAAAATATCATAGAAAGAAATATATAGTGAAAATACCAAGTTGACATGTTTGAAGCATGTTTCAGGAGCATTCAAGAACACTAATTTCCTCGAATCATATCTACAAAATTATAGTGAAGGTATACATTTTTTTATAAATAGTACCTTGATATCTCTTCATTGTTTTCTCGATATTTCATAGTTTGAAATATATCAAAAATAAATTTATAGCAAAAATTCCAATATGACCTATTTGAAGCACATTTTAGGGTCATTCAAGAAGGCTAATTTCCTAATATCAAATATTTGAAATTATAGAGAAACAAGATATAAAATTTCTATCACAGACACCTTTACATATATTCTCTCTCTCCTTCATATTTAGCTATGTCAAACACATTTTAGGAGCATTCAAGAAGTCTAACATCCTTAGAGGATATTTTTGGAATTACAACGAATAGGTCTAAAATTGGAACCAAAGGTACATGAAAATATTTTGTATGTATTTACTAATTTTTATGACCTAAATCATCCTGTAATAAAATCTATAGAATAAATGCCAAGATGACATGTTTGAAGAATATATCAAGAGCACTCTGGGAGCCCAAATTTCTCATAACATATCTTTGAATGATAGAAAACCAAGGTCTATAATTTTAAAAATAGGTATATGAATATCTATATAGCTCTTCCAAGTTTCTTTGTATTATACATATGGAAATAAATGTTATAGAAAAAGTTCCAAGATGACTTGTTCACCCCATAAATCACATTTTTTCTTCCACATTTAAACTCCAAAAATCACCCCAAAAATATTCCTCATCTCCTCTTGAAAATATTAGATCTCTTTTTCCTTATATTATATTCAAATACACTCATTTTCCCTTTATTTGTAGTGTTTGTACATTCACTTATGGGGTTTACTTGTAAAATTAGTTGGGTCGACTTGCTTGTACATTGATTAGGTCATTGTAACAAAATATTGCATATCACCTCATTCCTATGGAGTTATAGGGAGTGACATATATCATCAAACATATCTCAGTATAAGATTTCCAACCATGTATCCTATGTTCCCATTTGAGCTAGGCAATTGGAGCAAAAATTCTTTAAAGACATCGTATCCAAAATGGGCATCAAAATTATAAAAACAATATTTCCAACAATTGTCATTTTCCAATCTTTATCTTGAACATATGTAGTCTGCCACTATCTTTGACATCAATGATAACAATATTTCCAATATCAAGGAATTAGTTTTATTTATATTCTGGGAGCATCCTCTTATAGAGAAGGCATCTTCATTCTCACTTTCCATGTTTTTCCATCTCATCTCCTCCAATAAAAAGGTTGATACTGTTTCATTGAAATTCAAAGTACTTTCATTACTACCTATAAAAGAAAACAAACTATCCCACGAGTCTGGTACAAAACATAACAAATTGATGCAATTATCTTCATATGAAATATTGATATCAATAGATAATAGTCAACTTACATAGTTTTGAAGGAATTCATATGTTTTTCATTGAGTCTCCATCCTTCATCCTTAAGTTATAAAACATCTTCCTTATGAACAATCTATTCAATAGGGACTTATACTAATATAAAGCCCCTCACTTGTCCCACAAATTCTTTGTTGCATCTTCCCCTAAAACATCCAGTAATACTGAATCTGAAATACACAATCATATTTTTTTTTTTTTCCTTTCAACCCAAATTAGTATAGTCTTCTATTGACATTCTTGTTGGTGCAATACCTAAATCCACAATGGTCCACTAATATTTGTCTACCATGAAATATTATATTTTGAGCTTCCTCAACACAAAACACCTCCCATTGAATTTCTTGATCTCTATCTTTAAACTAGTTACCATTTCCTATTCACCACAAGAATCATTTCCACATATCTCTTATTGTAACAGAGTCTATCATAGGCCTAAGCCAAGCCCCTTAACCACAAAGGCATCTCCTTAAATCCAAAACTTCTTTGATACCAAGTGTAGGTTCTAGACTTGTAAAATTAATTGTTGTAATAGATTCTTAATAAAATAGAAAAGATGCAATGGAACACACACACATTCACACAAAGATTTATTCTAAAAACCCAAAACCAAGAAATTTGATAAGATGTTTTTCAATATATATTTTATATACATGTTACAATACAATATATATCTCGTGTAATCCATAAATTTCTAATCCATTTACCCTATATTAGAATATAACATAGTTCCCTAACTGAAACTATGAAACCATGGGAGAAACCATTGTGTTTCACAAAACACTTTTAGCAAAAAACATGTGCTGAAAATCACCAAAAACAAACACAAAAAATTTCCAAACTTCTTTTGGGGGGATTTAGTCTCAAAACCCCCAAACAAGGGGGGTTGTTTCCTCCCCTGTGACCCCCTTACTACGCATCACACATTTTTACAACATGTGAGAATAATCTTGCAAATAATATAACATAAACATAATAAGTATTAGGTTGGAAGATGCAAGGAAGTTAATTTTAAAATGGAGTTTGATATATTTGAAAGTGGATGCTGCTTGAGATGGACGATGGACAATGATATCAAATTCATAAATTCTCGTGTAATAATGTTTTTTGCAGACCCAATGTGCTATGATCCATCCTATCAACATCCCACCTATGGAAGAAATTTTAGCTTCTCCCATGGAGAATTAGGAAGACAATAAGATCTAGAAAGTAAATCGCAATGATATTCTTGGGAATGAGGACCCTAATGAAAACATGATAAGAAACGAAGATGAAAAATTCATGCAAGATGGCAAGGACATAGAGCTTGAGGGTATTGATTTATACAATTTCAAAATAACATAGCAAAAACAAGAAATGCATTCCAATCCTCTTGAGTACCTAATTCGAATTTAAAGATACCTCACCAATCACAAATTGTTAGAACACATCAGTCATCCCTATATTAGTGACTCCATTAGTTTGGGAATTGCCATCAATAAGGGTAAATCCATGAAATAAATCTCACATCTACTTAGAGAAATGGATTATTTTCTTGTAAATTTCATTTAGAATATTATGATATTAACTTTTCCCTCCCCCCCACACAAAAATTCATTAATGAAGATCTTGGAACATTCAAGGTGTAAATGAAAAGAGTAAGAAAATACTCTTCAAATCAAGGAAAATAATGATATTTTGGACATTTTATTACTTCAAGAATTGAAATCCACCATAGAAATAATGGAGTCCATTTAGGAAAGATTAAGGAGAAATTATAGATGTGTAGATATGGATGCAAAGGGTTGCTCAAGAGGTCTAGCTATCCTTCCGAACTATGACACGATGATTATTTCAAATGTATTCATCATAGAGTACAATATCTTAACCCATTTCAAGATGATAGGAAGTACCAACAAATATAATGTTTATGGACCTCAACCTTCCATGGAAAAGAATTACTTTTTCTAAAGTTTATATAATCTTCAACCTGTAATAGGCATAACTAGTTGGATCCTAGGAAGGGATTTCAACCTCATATACACCCTCAAAGGAAAACAAGGAGGGATTTGGATATTAGAATCAAACATGAATTTATTTTCATTATTTATTAAAGATATGAATTTAATTGACATTGAAACTATCAATGGGGTTTACACTTGGAATAATCAAAGAGGAGGTCAAACACAAACTGTTAGTATATTAGACATACTTCTCATTTTTTAAGCAATATTTCTTTATGAGAATAGTATCAAATATATCATTCTTCCAATTGCTGGCTCTGACCACTAGCCCACCAAACTTCTATGAGAAACTCTAGGAATCCCTAAAAGGAGACCCTTTTCTTTAAAAAATTATGGTTGGATAATCCATATTTCCAATAGATAAAAAAATTTGGTTAGATAATCCATATTGCCAATGGAATATCAATGATTTGTGGGTAGAAGATGATATTATACATGACACTCTAATGTACAAATTCTAGAAGTGCCTAAAAAATTCAAAGCAAAGGTTCAATGTCTTCAATAAAATTATTTTTCCCAACATATTTTAGACTAAAAAATACCTGGAAACTTAGATAAAGGAAATTCAACAATAAGTTATTTTATAGGACATATCCTTAGAATTAGAAATAAAAGAACATTAGATTCACCAATCATTAGAAGAAATACAAAAATAATAGGAAATCATATAGATTTAGAAATCCCAAGTATATTTAATGAAAGAAGGTGAGCATAATTCTAAATTCTCCCATAGATATATGATCCAAAGAATCCAAAACAACAGGATCAATGTCATCAAATATGCGCAAGATAACACTTTGTCCACTCACTCAAATATTGAAGTTGAGCTAACTGATTTCCTTAAATATGACTTGGAAGAACCCCATCCTGATACATCCTTAGCCATTTCCCAAATTGTAAGACACATATCTCACCTTGTATCTAATGCTCACAATGAAATTTTAATGTATCATATTACTCTCCAAGAGGTGAAAAAGGTTGCAATGGATATGGTGATCAACAAGTCTCCAAGACTTGATGGATTTACCTCATACTTCTTCCGTTGTTATTGGAACATAATCAATATATGAAATATCTGATACAGTGGTGGAATCAAGATAAATTTATGGGGTTGTACTAGCATTTAATGACACCCTTTCCACCCTCATTCTTAAAGAACATGAGGCATATGACCCCAACACAATTTTATGTATCGCCCTCTATAATTTTATCTATAAGATCTCCAAATTCATTGCTAATAATTTTAAAACCCTTATTCCTTTGCTCATTTCCTTCGTGCAATATTAGTACATTGAAGGTAGAAAAATATTGGACAATATCATTCCGGCTAACAAGATGACATACTCTCTCAAATTAGCTATATCCCCTTAATTCTGATAAAAAATGATATGTACAAACTAATTGAAAAACTAAGGTGGCAATAGATTGACTCACTTTTGGATTCCAAGAAACATGGGTCAAGTGGATCCACAATCTATCTCCTTTACTTTATTCTCTATTATTATCAATGGTTGTTGAGCATTCCCTTTCCCCCCTCTTGTGGCATTTTCCAAGGAAACCCTATGTCCCCTTTCTCTTTTATTCTTATAGTTGAATGTCTTAGTAGGAGCATAAACTATGTTGTAAGCTCTCACAAAATCCCATGACTTAACCTATATTTATGCCCCAACCCATATCCCATATCCAATTCATTAATGATACCATGTTAATTGGAGTTGCAATATCAAATGAAACTTGATCTCTTAAATCATGTCTGGAGGATTTTATGGATACATCAAGAACTTCCATTAACCACATAATATCATAGATCTTGTTTTTTAATACCCCTATGTCTATGAATTTCATATTTCTAGACTATTATGAGTCTCCAAGGGCTACCTCCCATCTAAATATCTAGGAGAACCTTTGTTGTCATATGTTATCCACAATGCATCATGGGAAGAAATCCTCAATAAATTAATCAATAAGCCCCTTTGTCTATACCCCTAGACAAGTAGATATTAATTTTTAATATCCCTTTGTATATGAATTTCATATTTCTAAAATCTTAGGAGTCTCCAAGGGATACCTCCCATATAAATTCTTAGGAACACCTTTGGTTTCATATGTTAGCCATAATGTATCATGGGAACACATCCTCAATAACTTAATCAACAAGACCTCGTTTTGGATATTATGTGTTCTCAATATTATGACCATGCTTAGCCTTCTCAAGTATGGTTTACAATCCATCCATTTATATATCATATCTTCTTTAGAAATCCCAATTAAATTCCTTAAATTGATCCAAAATTTGTAGCACAATTTTCTTTAGAAAGACATAACAAATACTAGAAAATGGGTACTAGTTTCCTAGAAAAACCCCCATCTTCTGAAAGTAAATGTTGACCTTGTTCTAAGGGATACTAATGTAGGTTTTAACCCCGTACAGAAATTACCTGCATATGAATTCTAAAGCATAGAAAATAAAAAATGCAAGAGCATAACACATAAAACACATATACACAAAGATTTTCCCTTGGATCCCAAAACCGGGACTACCAGCTTGATTTTTCATTATGTTCCTTTCAATGTTACAATACATATTTATACATGGTGAAGCATCCAATACCATGGACTGAAAAACCATCGCGTCCAAAACCATAGACCGAAAAACCATTGCGTCCAAAACCATGGACCAAAAACCATCGCGTCCAAAAAACATGTGTGAAAATAATGCACAAAACCATAGGTGGGTTTGCCCAACCTAACATAGGGTCCAAAACCAAAATCTTCTGGAGCGCTGCCCTAGACCCCATAAAGTGGGGTTACGGGTGCCCCTCAAACCCCCGATGACCTCCCCCCCTCTAACGCTCAATTAACTACGTGGACTAGTCATGGAAAGAATATAACACAACCCAAAATTCTCCCACTTGTTTTTTTCTTTCCACCGGAGCCACAAGAGAGCTTAGTCATTTATCTAGCCCTGCATGCCCATTGTTTCTCTACACCAAGAGAACTTCTCAGAGCTCACAGATTTTGTCAATGCATCAGCCTTATTCTTCAAAGTGTCCACCTTTACCAACAACACCTTTTTGTCTTCTATCATATCCCTCACAAAGTGATACTGAACATCAATGTGTTTTGTATTTTAATGATATGCAGGGTTCTTTGCCAAGAAAATTGCACTTTGGCTATCACAGTCTATCCTTATAGCTTCCTGTACTAACCCCATACTTGAACATAATATCTGCAACCAAACTAATTCCTTGCTTGCATGAGTTGCTGCCATGTATTCTGCCTCTGTAGTTGATAGTGCCACTACAGATTGTTTCTTACTCATCCAACTGACTGCAACTCCAAATAGGTTAAACACATACCCACTTGTAGATATTCTCTGATCCAGATCTCCAACCCAGTGTGCATCAACAACGCCATGAATATCCAACACTCTATCCAATCTTGGTCTTCCTTGGTAGCACAAACCATAATCACTAGTGCCACGCAAATATCAGAAATCCCGCTTCAATGTTGTCCAGTGCTCCTTCCCTGGTTTTGACATAAACCTGCTCAATACTTCCACTGCATGTGCAATGTCTGGTCTAATACAGACCATTGCATACATCAGGCTACCGACTGCACTTCCATATGGAACACGGGACATGTCCTCTTCCTCTTCTTGTGTCTTGGGACACTATTTAGCAGATAACCTCACATCTACACGAATAGGAACCTTCACCGATTTACTATCCTACATATTAAACCTCTGCAATATTGCCTCGACATACTTCCTCTAGTTTAACCAAAGCTTCCTCTTTGCCTAATCTCTTTTAATTTCCATGCCCAAAATATAGTCTGTAGCACCAAGATCTTTCATGTCGAATTTGGAGGAGAATTGGGTCTTCAAGTCCTAGATAACTTCTTTTTCATTTCCAATCAACAACATATCATCCACATACAAGACTAGATAAACAAGACTGTCACGAATTAATTTAAAATATACACAGTGATCTGCTTTGCTTCTGGTGAAGCCAAGTCCCCGTATAGATGTATCAAATTTATGATACCACATCCTTGGTGACTGTTTTAACCCATACAGAGACTTCTTTAACTTGCATACCAGTTCTTTCTTACCCTTCACCGCAAAGCCTTTAGGTTGATTCACGTAGATCTCCTCTTCTAAATCCCCGTGAAGAAATGTTATCTTCACATCCATCTGTTCTACCTCAAAATCAAAAGTAGCATCAATAGATAAGAGTAATCTAATAGAAGTTACCTTGGCGACAAGAGAAAATATATCACCAAAATCAATTCCCAGCACCAGGGAATAACCTTTTACTACCCACCGAGTTTTGTATTTCTCCACCTTTCCTTCTGCATTTGTCTTCTTCTTGAACACCCATTTGCTGCCAATGGGTTTCCTTCTAGCTGGCAACTCCACCAGATCCCAAGCCTCATTTTTGTGCAAAGATTCCATTTCATCAACCATGGCCTCTTTCCAAAGTTTACCATCCTTTAAATCTATTGCTTCCTTCATAGTTATGGGATCATCGTCAATCATAGATAAATCAAAATTTGAATAGAAAACAGATGGACTATACCTTTCTGGTTGCCTTCTTTCTCGAACTAATCTTCTCATAACCGGAGTTTGTGGCTCTTCAACTTCTGATTCCTCCTCTGCTGTAGAGTCTGATTCCTCCTCCTTGAGCTCAAACTTTATCTTCTCAGGTTCCTTTGGTTGGACTTCATGTCTAATAATATCTTTCACCTCTCTGAACACCACATCTCAGCTGCACACAACTTTCCTTGTTACTGGGTTCCACTGCTTATAACCCTTTAAACCATCCTTATATCCAATAAAGATGCACTTTTTAGATTTACTGTCCAACTTGGTTCGTTTCTCCTTTGGAATATGTACATATTCATCACATCTAAATACCCTTAGATGTGAAAGGGAGGGTTTCTTACCTGTCCATACCTCTTGTGGAGTCTTATCCTCCAACGCTGATGAAGGTGACCTATTGACTAGGTAACATGCAGTATCCATCGCCTCTGCCCAGAATTCCTGTCCTAACCCGACACCATTGAGCATGCTTCTTGCCCTTTCCATCAATGTCTTGTTGATTCTTTCTACAACTCCATTTTCTGAGGTGTATATGGAGTAGTCTTCTATCGTGCTATACCACACTTCTTACAGAATTCTTCAAATTCCTTGCTGCAAAGCTCTCCACCATTATCTATCCTCAGCACCTTTATCTTCTTCTCTGTCTGATTTTCCACAAGAGCCTTAAATTATTTAAACCTGTCAAAGGCTTCAAATTTCTTCTTAAGGAAATATATCCATGTATTCCTTGAGAAG
>APFE030037020.1:0-29895 GCA_000404065.3 Pinus taeda | reverse complement strand
AATCATTTTGATCTTGATGATGCAACTTTATTTGTCAAGAAAGTTGGCAAAACAGTTGTATATCTTGTGGTATATGTAGATGATCTTTTAATGACAGGGAACAATGAAAGCTACATTGCATCCAAAAACAAGGAATTGGGGAAAGGTTTTGAAATGACTGGTTTCGCCTATGTTCATTACTATCTTGGCATTGAAGTAACCCAACAACCAAAGTCCATATTTCTTTCTCAAAATAAATACATTGGAGATTTGTTGAACATGTTCGGCATGATAGAGTGCAATCCTCTTACTACTACAATGGAACAAAACCTAAAGCTCACATCTATTGAAGGAAAGGAATTTGAGGATGCAACAAAGTATAGACAGCTTGTAGGAAGTCGCAACTACCTAACCACTACCAGACTGGACATTTCATTTGCTGTTGGAATCCTCTCCAGGTTTATGCAAAAGCTTTGTGAGGGACATTTTTTTGCTGCAAAAAGAGTTCTAAAGTACTTGAAGGGAACTCAAGACTTTGGAATCAAGTACACATAGGTGGATGACTTCAGCTTGATCAGATACTCGGATTCAGACTTCGATGGAGACAAAGAAACTGGGGTATCTACTTCAGAATATGCTATGAGTCTTGGATTAGGAACTGTTTCTTGGATATCACACAAACAATCAGTTCTAGCAGATTCCACAACAGAAGTAGAATAGGTGGCAGCAGTTAAAGCAACAAAAGAAATTGTGTGGCTCAGGAAAATTCTTGAATATTTGCAGGTAAAACAAGTACAATCAACTCCACTCATGATTGGCAACACCTCTGCAATAAAGGTGGCCAAGAACCCAAAGTTCCATGATCAAACAAAGCACATCAATACTAAATATCATCTTATTCGACATCATGTTGAGGCCAAAACAATCCATCTCCATCATTGTTCCACAAATGAGCAAATTGCAGACATCTTCACCAAAGCACTTGGAAGAGAAAAGCTTGAACGATTTAGAACGATGCTTGGACTCACCAACATCCCTTCAGATTAAGGGGTGGAATGTTGACACATAATCCTTGTGATTGGGCAAATATATGTAAATAAATAAATGAGAAATGTGAACAATCATCGGGAGATGAACTAAACAGTCTCTCCCTCATGTATATAATAGACCTACCTGATTGAATGGATATACGAATCAATTTTTCTACCTAATGGAGTTACTACCTGGCCTGACAACTACAAATAAAAATGTTGTTTTAATTTAAAGGAAGCTTATGCCATAACATCATGTCACTCTAATATTTCATCTAAGAAAATATGGAACCACATAATGGAAGTTCAATAATAGACAATAGTTTCTTCTTTTCTTTGGCTCATAATTCATAGGAATATCCTAGCATGGGACCAATTACACCGAATTATACACCAAAGTAGATTTGTTGATTCAACCGTGTGCATGTTATATCAACAACAAGGGGAGACAATGGAAACCCTATTCAATTATTTCCCCTTTAGTGATTTCTCATGGGACCATGGGACCTTTTGCTTCCATCAATTAGATCTATGCCATGATATTATTTTTTGTACTCTCTCATAATGGCATCATCTTATATTTCAAACCCCATCCTCAAGAAAATATAGTTCCTATTCTCTAGCTTCATGCTTTAAGAAATATAGAAGGAATGGAATCCATGTACAATTAAAGATGAAGAAAATAAGTCATCTTATGTTTAGATCAAGATCAAATCAAACATCATGTAATCTCTTAAAGTTCTCAAATGGTCAATGATTGATCTACAATGTTCTCCCCTCAAATCTAGGAATCTATACCTCTATCATATCTCCCTCTCTTCCATCACACCTTCTCCCCGTTACCCAACTAGATCCACTTCCCCTTCTTCTTGGTCTCCTGCTCCCCATGTTTTATCAAGCTCCACTTTGATGGTCTTGCAAAAGGAAATCTAGGCTCTGCAACATATGAAGGCATATTCAAGGGCTCTTCAAGTCAAATTCTTGAAATCTATGTTGGTAGTATTAGAGTTATGTCCAATAATGTGGTTAAACTATGGGTCATCATATATGGTCTTAAAGTATCTATCGAACAAGACTTCTCTAAACTCATCATAAAGTAAGACTATCAACTATTGTCTTAATTCTAACAAAGCTTCAATATGGCCAATCACTAAGTAAAAAATCATATCACTAGATATTAGAACCCAATCTAGACCTTTTTATCTCAATAATAAGGAATATTCAAGCTAACATACATTCTCATGTTTTTCTTCAATAAAAATAACCAACTTATCATCTACTTAATACAAGACTTGAAGCCCCAGATGAAGATCCCAATTGAAGGTCTTACTACCTCATGGAAATTTGATATTAGGGATGACCTTCAAAACTCTTGTTTAATACCTACTTAGAACAAGTTATCCCTCTTGAATCAACTGGATTTGGGATTGAATGCACAAGTAGTAGAGAATGGTAATGATAACCAACAAAGCAAGGTCACACACCCCTTGCTACCTAGTTATCAACATGTAGGTATAGGGGATATGTCTAGTAGCATTAATGAAGGGTACTTTATTTCCTCCATTGTGTTGATGCCCTAAAAATTTAGTGATTATCATGGCTCTTAGGGGAATAATGCAAAGAAATTAGTGGACCATGTGGCCTATCTAGTTGTCTTAATTATGGGGAATGCAATTGCTTTTTCACTAAGCCCCTTTGATCTTCGTAATGATTCTCCCTCCTTTGTGCCCATATTGATTCCTTTCCATCTCTCTATGTTTTTCTCATTAGTTGTTGGATACTTTGAATTTTTACGATGCCTCTCTTATGCCATAAAAGGAATCCTCTTCTCCATCATAGTAACACATACTTTTCATTCGTATATGTGTCACATACTTTCGACCATGTAACCTTGCCTACAACCCAAAAATCATTAGAACCTTAGGAAGCTTAGGTCATGTGAAACCCTTTTAGCTGATGTTGAGGAGGCCATGGAAAAAAATTAAATTTCTCCCTAATGTGGGAACCTGTTGCACTTAGGAATGAAATAATATGACACCCTTGAAAATATTGATCTCTTATTCTTTCACAAGTTAGGATGTTGAGCATATGGACTTAAGGGCTTGTCTAGATAGAATGGATAAATAAGGGAGGCTTCTTGTGGCTCTCTTCAAGTAGTTGGCTAAAATAAAAGGATGGGTTCTAGTCATGGAGGTTGGTGCAGGATCAAAGGCTAGACCCATCGACATCCTAGAGGATGCTTCTGCAATCTTGGTGTTATAGAATTATTCAACACTCCTGTAGTTATGATGCTCTTATATGGCCTTGGGCAACCCTTTCCCACTCAGACTTGGTCATTTATTAAAAAAGATAAAACATAAAATCTTGTTAACGATGTTGGACCTGCCAACATGTCAAGGGGATCTCCCGGTAAGAAGTCCCAATTAGACCTCAGACCATTTGGTGTTGGAGTCCCAATAGTGGGTCGTAAGGTAATGCCTTTACCGTGGTGTCACACAGAGGCAAGTAGAGTAACTCCGTCAGCAACAAGGGTGTGAATGATGTAGTGAGTCAAAGAAGTTGTATGACAGGTTCCAACACTTCGAAGGGGGAAGGAGGTGAAGGTGAGTTCCAAGTTGAAAGGGATCAGTCCCAACTCAGCTAGGAACACACAACACAAAGAAAATGCACAGCTTCTGGAGGAGCAGTCCGCTTGGATGTGGTATTCACATCACACAAGGTAAGATAACACATAAAACACTCACATATCAATTTGAGACGAGTGTGACCATTGTTATAGTAAGGTTTAAGTGAAAGGTCTGTCTGATGTCCTGTAGAGTAGTTAACACTGACGATGACAACATTAACAACATATGCAATAGATCAACAAAAAGATTCATATAATTTCATGTGAATCAGTTCATGAACAAGTACGTAAGTTAAACAACACATATCATTAAAGAAACCAGAGCTATAGAGTCCAAGGATTGTCTTACCTTGACATCCCTTTTTTCCTATATTTATTCCCTTTTTCCTATACTTATCCCCTAAATAATGCAATAGACACAAGGTTTTGTTAAAGGTAAGAATTTACATGTCTTCTTCTTCATGTTTGACTATATACCTTATTGCTTTGTTAAAATATGTATTTGGCTATGGAATTGGTCTGTTTCTATAGCTAATTCGGATTTCTGCAGCTTCCTCCATTGTTCACAAGGATCAGAAGCTCCATCACAGCAAAGAAATATACATATGGATAAGCAATAGTCCCCTCATGGATTCCTTCCTATTCCCTTAAACCAATTCATCGAGAAGGTCGCAGGATATCACAGTCAACCCCTAAAGTCAACTACAGGATTATTGCCGGGACAAAATCCGAGTTTCAATGAAATCTTATCGATTTTCTTTTCTGAATAGAAAATTGATTGTTTAGAAATAGATTTTGATCAAAATAAAGATATTTAGGCTTGAAATACTCATGCTGTTATGCTGAAGAATTATTATAAAAACTATGGTCGCTCTGTGTTTTGGGTGTTTGCCAAATGATGTAATTTTTTAGAACAGTTTGTTAAGATTCATTTTGCAAGTAATAGACTTGGTTTTATGTTTGTATATGTTGCATTGATTGGAGATTGTTGACTGACTCGTGGAGGGCCCCTACGACCAGTAACAAGTCTTTAACTGATTGCACTTAGATCTCTTTCATTACTTAAATAATCTGTTTTGTGTGAAGAAATGAAGTGTGATGAGTTCACCATTAAATCATTGTTCAAAATGTCTTGTTTGGATGAAATTGAATAAGTAAAAGAGTGAGAGTCTTCTCCTTAGCAATTAAATTCAGACATTGTTCATTTACAGTTTCATAGAATATATTTCTCCTACACATAGTAAATCAGATTTAGATGTAGCATAAAAATTCAAGACAAAAACCCAAAACAATCTAACACAAGTAAACCTAGAACCACTTTCATATCATCCATAAACTGATAATAACTCCTAAGGAATCAGCTGACAACTTTATGGATTAAGACACTAGTAGAATTAACGATACCATCTCCATTCTAATTTCAAATTTTAGAGCCTAACAAGAACATAATGACATACAAATAACTTATAGCACATATAGTGCACTTGTGCTTCATCAGTATACCAGCACTGTCAATAATTTATGATTGACAATTCAAGGACATTAAATTGGCCAAACATTTTAGCGTTGTTGCTGGGAAGTACAAATAGAAGTTAAGAAAAAATGTTAATTCAAAACCTGATATGCGTAGGGATAGAGACTTGAGAGGTAGATTTGTAGGGCGAGGAAGAAGTTTAATTCCCACAAATCCATTCACTTCACCACGATTTTTAGAATCCACATCACCTACTCAAACTCAAATTCTATTTAGAGGTCGACAAAGTTCCTGAAATCTCAAGATCAGAAATCCAATCCAGAACTTCACCCACTTCCTCTACTGAAGTTATAATTGAAAAAAATCCTACATCCCCAACTACATGTAGAAAATCTGTGATAGGTTAACCCGATAACGCATTATAAATCAAAGAAGAATACTATAACCTAGTTCTACTATCAATTTTCGGAATATTAAAGATTGAGTTGAACAATATAACCAAAAGAAGAAGAATCAATGGCACAATACACATGAAAATACTTTGAGGAAAGTCTCAGATAAAAACCCCATTCTATTGTATTACCATACATGGTGGAAATACATAGGAATTATACAAATCCTTAGCTCTCGTAGTTAGCCATCTCTTAGTACAATCCTCACAGATGCTCACAAGAAATCTTGGCTTCTCTCTAGCCTTCCTCTCTGCCCTCCAAGCTCCTATTTCCTTCCATTGTTCCTTGTGGATGATTTTCCTATTACCAAGTGGAAAACCAAGCCTCAAAAACTGCACAATCCTAAAGGATGAATCCTTGACTGCATGCATGTGTTTTCTCCATGAGACAACACATGCAACTGATAGTACACTATCCTTGAAAATTAATCTCAACTGGATCTTCCTCAGAATATACATGCATGAGTTTCCGATGAGGGAATCTTCAGTTAACTAGAGTAGCACTAGTTGAGTGCATTAATGCATCAACTGACTATTAACTCACTATTAGTTCCTCAAACATTTTGGAACTAATTTAATTGGACTTAACTCAGTAAACTAAGTTAAATAATTACAACTCAAATATAACTCAATATTATCTCCTTAATTTAAGGGATAACTCTTGCATGACTTCAGAAATACTTCTAACTTGAATTTCTCCAACTAATTAATTTAAAATTAATTAATTAACTAATTAATTAATTCCAAGTAGTTGTTAAGACTAAATTTGATTTTCATTCACAATTTAATTCAAGGAAAAATTAAATTGGAATATTCTTGTTGCCTTATTTCAACACTCCCTCTCAACAAGAAAGGGATTGCCACCCCAATCCTGTCTCTATGGAACTTGAATTTACACTTAGACAATGCCTTTGTCAAAATGTCAGCATCTTGCTCCTTTGTAAAAATATACTGCAGCTGCATGATCCTCTCGACCTTTGAAAAGCCACAGGCAACAAATCTTGCCTTATGCTTCTCCACACTACCATCAGCAGCTTGCTTTACCTTGTAAAGCCAGCGGGAACTTACAACTGACTTGTTCTCCAGTCTTGGAACCATGTCCCAAATGTTGTTACAAACTATGGAGTCATACTCCTCCACCATAACATCAACCCAAATTGACTTCTACATTGTTTCCTCAAAGGAAGATGGCTCAGTCTCAACACATTCCCCAACAAGGGCCATGTATCCAGTGTACCTCTTAGGTGACCTCCTCTGTCTGCGTTGAGAAGATGGTGCTCCCACATTCTCTCTCACATCCTAGAACAATCCCTCAGCTTCTCTTGTGCACTTCCATCCATCTCTAGAAGACTCTACTTGAGTGGATGTCTCCATTCCTGGAACCTCTACATGCGGCTACTCCATATCAGTCTGAGGCTCCTCCTCCTTAGGAACCAACATTTTCTTCACAACCTATAGTTGGAGCTCCCTCTCAAGGGAAACTCGCA
Organism: Pinus taeda; assembly: GCA_000404065.3. Classification (NCBI taxonomy): domain Eukaryota; kingdom Viridiplantae; phylum Streptophyta; class Pinopsida; order Pinales; family Pinaceae; genus Pinus; species Pinus taeda. The sequence continues at coordinate 22,847 of APFE030037020.1, read as the reverse complement.
TGGCCTTCTACTCATCAAACTTGAGATCTCTGCGAACCACCATCCTCTGACTGGTAGGCAAGTACACCCGATAGTTGTTAGGTGTATCAGTGTACCCCACAAATATCCCCAATTCCGTTGTCGGCTCAAGCTTCTTCCATGCATTCTTTGTCACATGGAAATATACCGATGAGCCAAAGATACTGAAGTGACCCACATATGGTCTCTTACTAGGGAAAGCTTCCTTTAGTGTCTTCATCCCAATTATGCGATGTAGGCTTCTATTCTACAAATAGACCACTGTGTTGCATGCCTCAACCCATAAGTGAAGCAGTAGGCCTTGGTCATGCAGCATTACCTGTGTTGCCCCTACAATAGTTATGTTATTCCTCTCGTCCACCCCATTCTGCTATGGGCTATGAAGTGCCATCAACTCTTGTTTAATTCCTTCTGTTGCACAGAAGTCCTTAAACCCTTGAGAGACATATTCTCCACCATTTTCACTTCTCAAGGCCTTGATCTTCTTTCCTGAATCTTTCTTGACCAAATCTTTGAACTCACAAAAATTTGTGAAATTTTGGTCCTTCTTCTGCATGAAATAAATCCGACATTTACAATAATAATCATCAATGAAAATCACATAATACCTTCATTTCGTTGTGGATGCCATCGAGAATGGTCCACACAAATCATTATGAACTCACTCTAAGATAGCCTATGCTTGACTGTATCAATCATGAAAGGACGACTTGGTGTACATTCCCAAGGTACAACCTTTGCATGTGTCAACTTGCTCAAGTTTACCTTTGGGAAGTCCTGCAAATATCTGCTACATTATCTTCAAAGCCCCATGATGAAAATGGCCCGACCACCTGTACCACAACTCGCCAATGTCTTGTCTTTGCACCAATTCTACTTTTGTACTCAATGCTGCACAATTATCTACCTCTAGTTTATAGAGATTCTCCACTCGAATCCTTATCCTCTTGGTCTTACTTGTGGCTATGTGTCTTAGGAATACCTTTCCTTTACTGAAGACAACATCGTAGCCTTTGTCCTCCAACAGCGTGAACGATACCAAGTTCTTCTTTAGTCCAAGCACATACATCACATCTGTCAAGGTGAGAGGAGCTCCATGTTCCCTCTAAAAAGCAACCGTGCCCACTCCTGAAACACTATACCTTCCATCATCACCCATCTCTATGTGCATCTTCAGGTCTTTCTCCTCCAAGGCACTGAATAAAGTTTTATCCCTGATCATGTGGAATGAGGCTCCACTGCCAAGATACCAGACACAACCCATCATCGATGACACCATGCATGTGATGAGGGTAAAGTACATTTCGAACTGAGAGGCTAATGCCTCACCTTCTGATCCTTCCGAGGATCCCTTCTTGGACTTATTTTATGGGCAATTAGTTGCATAATGTCCCATCTAGTGACAATTAAAGCATCTTACTTTAGACATGTCACCCTTCTTCCCTCCATGAGAAGAATTCGATTTAAAATGGGAAGCCTTACCCTTCCCTTTCCTTGCCTTACTTGCTAAGGCCAGATTTTCTTCATCATCATTCTTGGATGAAGAACCATCTCATGTGCTCCTCCTGATCTCCTCCTGCATCAGATCCAACCACAGTCGTTCGCAATCCAGCAGTTTCTCCCTTCCATTCACAGAGTCCTGGTAGCTATTCCAACTCTTTAGAAGGCCAAGGAGAGTGAGGTTCACCATATCATCATCGATAATAGTTATTCCCACATTGCCAATCTCATCTCTGTAGGTGGTGAGCTTGTTCAAATATGTGGAAATAGTATCGCCCTTCTCCATCTTGATTCTTCGAAGCTTATCCTTGAGCACCAAATTCCTCTGGTCACTACTGTTATGGTAGAGGTCCTTCAATGTCTTCCACATTGAAAATGGAGTATCCTTCCCATGGAGACTTGAGACAATATGGTGTTTAACTCCCTCAAGGATGATCTGTCTCGCCTTCACCACACACTTCTTCCACTCAACCAACTCTTGTGCATTAGTTGAATTTGGCTTTGGGGTTTCTTGATCAATGAATTCCTTCAAGACATTTTCTTCTAATACAACCTCCATTCTATCTTTCCATGCTATGTAATTCAAGCTACCTTCCAAGGCATACTCGAGTCTCAAGCCATAGAACGCCATTGGCCAAACTTGAAGTATGATATGAATTCAATTTTCACCTGCAACCGCGAACTTCAAACTTTGAATTCTCTTCTTAGTATATTGTTCACAGCTTCGATACCATGTATCATATATGTGATGGATTAACCCGATAATGCAATATAAATAAAAGCAGAATACTATAACCTATTTCTACTATCAATTTGCAGAAGCTTAAAGATTGAGCTAAACAATATAACTAGAAGAAGAAGAATCAATGGCACAATACGCATGAAAATACTTTGGGGAAAGTCACAGATAAAAACCCCATTCTATTGTATTATCATACATGGTGGAAATACATAGGAATTATACAACGCCTTAGCTCTCACAGCTAGCCAACTCTCAGTACAATCCTCACAGATGCTCACAAGAAATCTTGGCTTCTCTCCAACCTTCCTCTATGCCCTCCAAGCTCCTATTTCATTGTGTTGTTCCTTGTGGATGATTTTCCTATTAACAAGAGGAAAACCAAGCCTCCAAAACTATGCAATCCTCAAGGATGAATCCTTCACTGCATGCATGAGATTTCTTCGTGAGAAAACACATGCAACTGATAGTACACTGTCCTCGAAAATTAATCTCAACCGTGTCTTTCTCAGAATAGACATGAATGAGTTTCTGATGAGGGAATATTCAGTTAACTGGAGTAGCACTAATTAATGCATCAACTGACTGTTAACTCACTATTAGTTCCTTAAATAGTTTGGAACTAATTTAATTGGACTTAACTTAGTAAACTAAGTTAACTGATTACAACTCAAATATAGCTCAATATTATCTCCTTAATTTAAGGGATAACTCTTGCATGACTTTAGAAAGACTTCTAACTTGAATTTCTCCAACAAATTAATTTAAAATAAATTAATTAATTATTTCCAAGTAGCTGTTAAGACTAAATTTGATTTTAATTCAAAATTTAATTCAAGGACAAATTAAATTGTAATATTCTTGTTTCCATATCAACAATACAGGAGTAAGTTTTCTATCCTCCACTGGTGAAAAAATTTTGGGAGAAAAAATAGAAGTTCCTAATGAAGAAGAGGAATAAGAAACTTATTTTGAACAACCATTGATAGAGCAACCAAAAAGATTAGAAAAACACTATATTAGTTTTGAAGAATCTATCATGGCTAAATAAGGGGAAGGAGAGGTACACAATGTCCATGGTGAGGAAAATAGGATTGCAGGAGGTAGGGGTAGAGGTAGAGGTGGAGATAGGAACACATGAGGGGGTAGAGGCAGAGCAAACCAAGATCCTTCTAGATTTCCTATTATTGATGAAGATGCAGCCCTGACAATGAAAAATATATCACCCTCAATTCTTCCTAATTTCCATGGAAAAAGAAATGAAGACCCAGAGACATTTCTCTTCGAATTTGAAGTATTATGTAGATCATATGACTATCTGCATGATGCTCAAAAAATAAAATTGTTCCCTGCTACATTAAAAGACTTAGCGTTAAAATGGTTCATGAGTCTAGGAGTGCATTCTATAAGAATATGGGGACAAATGAATGAGGATTTCTTAGGCCAATATAGAGATTATTGTATGCATAGTAACATTAAAGATGAAGTCTTCAAAATGACACAAAAAGAAGATGAAAATCTTGAAGATTTAGTATAAATATTTGTCTACAATGTTAAAAGAGAAAAAATGGATAATTTTGATGAGGAAACCTTAAAAGACCTCTTACTCAGATCTATTGAAGATAAGTGGATTGATCTTCTTAACCTAACTGGGAAGGGATATATTTCCCAACTACCATTTGTAGATATTTTTGATTTATGTGTACATATCTCAAGGGGTAAAGCATGAGTTGGAAGGAGTCATAGAGACCCTCACTTGTCAAGAATTAATAAATCTACAGGTGGGACAGTCAGCAGGGCAGAATTATGAAATTTTCTTGATACCTTCAAGACAGATATTTTAGGGAGCCTAAGTGAGAAGATAGAGACCCTTAAAATACAAAACAAGCAAAATTCTGAAAATGCTGCATTATCTATCTTCTGTCCTAAATGTCAAAAGAAACATGCTCTAAGAGAGTGTCCCTTAGATTCAAAGGCCATAGAAACTTGTTTCATATGTGAAAATAATCATGATACGAAGGAATGTCCTTCTTTACCAGGTCTCAAGGCTATATTTAATGATGAAGGGATTCCAGAACAAGTAGATTCTCTTTACTTTACAGCCAAGGGACCATGGAAAAACCCCCAACCAAATCAACCACAAGGGTTCAGACCACAACAATTTTCTAAGTCTTCACAAAATAATTGGAATCCAACTTGGCAGCCTTGGGATCAGCCACAGTTACAATATTGGAATCAAGGATGGCAAAATCCTTATGTAGCCTATGCTCAATATTAACAATATTCGTCATCCTATCTTCCACCACAATTTCTATTGCCATCTAATAAAATTCCCCAAGCCAACCAATTACTGCAAATTCAAGTTCAGAATCAAAACCCATAGCTGTCCCTACCATTTCCACAAAAACCAAATCAACTATTCGCTCAACCACTTCCGAATCCTAATAATAAAATACCACAACAACGTGTGCACAACGTGGAAGGGAAGAATCCTCAAACTTATGTAATAACTCCACTAGACCTAAATAATGTCCAATTAAGGTCTTGAAGAGTGTTACAAAGAAAACCCCATGTTGTAATATAAGAAACATGACCCAATCTTCAAAAACACAAAAACCAATCAGAAGAAGGAGAGACTTCTCTCCCTCAAAGAGAGAATAAACAAACAAAAAAAATTCCAATAAATATTCCCATCATAGAAAAACCCTCGATATCAATTAGACCACATTTTCTTGAACGATTGAAAATTGATGGAGTAGAAATAAAAATTAGCTTGGTTGATTACAATATGATGGATGAATTGAGAAATGTCTGTATTAAGATTCCCTTATTGCAAGCCATAAAATAAATACCAATATTTGTGAAAACAATTAAGGAACTAAGCACACAAAGATCAAGAAGAAAAAGAAAAGACATAAAAAGAATTCAATTAGTCAGAAAAATTGTAGACATTATGATGGGGGAGATGAAAATTCAAAAATATTTACATCCAGGAAGCACCATCGTAAAAATTTACATCAATGAAATAGAAATACCAAACACATTGATTGATCTAGGAGCAACCACAAACATAATGAGTAAACAAGTCATCGACACACTTAGGCTTCCTAACCTTCAATACACACCAACCTTATTGCAATTAGTAGATAGGTCTGTGATTAAACCTGATGGTGTGCTGGAAGATGTTATTGTATCCTTAGATTCTTGGGAGCATCCTATGGATTTCATGGTCCTAACACCCAAGAATAATTTAGGAGGACATCCATTAATTCTAGGAAGGCCTTGGTTGGAGACAACTGATGCTTTCATTAGTTGTAGATCAAGTGAGATGTTTATCTTAGATGGAAATTCTACAAAGAAATTTACATTATAGCCTCCTTCAAGAACAACAATTGACACAGAAAATGAAGAATGGATAGAGGATGAAGATGATATACAACCTCTTTTTACTACTGAATAAGTATGAGAAGAAGACCAAATCCTAAACCTACTAGAAAATAATGAATCTTCCTCACATTATGATCGTAGTCGAAATGAGTATCTCTCATCTAAACAGGTATCATTTCTCTCCATGGAAAAATTTGGGAGTTCTTCGATAGAAATATTTCCAAGGAAAACCTTGAATGTTAATGAAAACTTGGAAGAATGAAAAAAGAATCAATTGATAGAAATTTTACAAAAACATTCTTCTACTTTTGCATGGGAATACACTGACATGAGAGGGATTGATCCTAAAACTTGCATACATCATATCTACATTGAACAGAATGCAAGACCAATTAGACAACCTCAATAAAGAATGAACCCAAATTTAAAAGAAATTGTTAAGGAGGCATTGTAGAAATTGTTAAATGTAAATTTCATCTATCTGATATCCAATAGTCAGTGGGTTTCTCCCCTAGTAATCGTTCCAAAGAAAAACAGAAAATGGAAAGTATGCATAGATTACAGGGAATTAAATAAAGCAACATTAAAGAACCACTTTCCACTACCTTTTATAGATCAGGTCTTAGACACATTAGCAGGAAAAAAGTAGTTCTCCTTCTTGGATGGGATCAGTGGATATAACCAGATTCAAGTAGCCACTAAAGATCAAGATAAAACCACATTCAATTGTCCATGGGGAACTTATGCTTATCAAGTACTTCCCTTTGGATTATGCAATGCTCCAACAACATTCCAAAGATAAGTCCTCAAAATTTTCTCTGATCTTATTCATGATTGTGTGGAAGTGTACATGGATGATTTCACATTTTGTGGAGATTCTTTCAATGAAGCACTGGAGAATTCATAAAAAGTATTAATAAGATGTAAAGAAACAAATCCCTTGTTAAGCCATGAAAAATGTTTCATGATGTTTAACGGAGGAATTGTTTAGGTCATCATATTTCAGGAGATGGAATTAAGGTAGACTCATCTAAAGTTGAAGTCATTTCTAAGTTATCAATGCCAAGTTGTCAAAAGGATGTTAAAAGTTTTCTTGGTTTTACTAGATATTATAGAAGATTCATAGAAAACTTCATAAAAATTGCATCCCCACTTTTTAAATTTCTTACCAAGGACTGTGAATTCAATTGGGATTCTGAATGTCAAGCTGTCTTTGAAAATTTTAAAAAGAGAATTTCTGAAGAACCTATCTTAAAAGGACCTAATTGGAAATTGCCTTTTCATATCTCAACGGATGCTTCAGATTCAACCTTAGGAGCTGTGTTGGGACAAAAATATCTTACTCCTTATGCAATGTATTATACTAGTAAAAATTGAACTCCTTCAAAGTTAAATTATACTGTAACTAAAAAGGAGTTTTTAGTTGTAGTTCATGCCATTAACAAATTCAGGAATTACATAACTGGCTATGAGACTTTTGTTCACACAGACCATTCTTCATTTAGATAACTAATCAATAAACCAGTTACTAATGGAAGAATAACTAGATGGATCTTACTATTACAAGATTCAACATAACCATTCTAGATAGGCCAAGAAAATAGAACGCAATAGTTGACTTTTTATCTAGAATACAAAATGATAATAATGATCAACCCGTAGAGGATAAATTTCCTGATGAATATATTTTTGCAGTATCTACTAAATCACCTTGGTATGCAGATATTGGTAACTATTTAGCTACATGAAAAAATTTCATTTCATTTATCTCCTAGAGAAAAGAGAAGAATAGTCCACAATAACACATCTTATTCATGGATAAATGAAGAGTTATACAAGATAGGACCAGATCTCATCATCAAAAGATGTGTTCAAGAGGATGAAATACCAGAAATACTTAAATCTTACCACGATGAACCATGTGGGGGACATTTTTCTGATAGAAGAACTACTTACAAAATCTTGATTTTAGGATATTATTGGCCTTCCATTTTCAGGGACACCAAGGAATATGTTAGGAGATACGAGAATTGTCAAAGAATGGGCAAACCCACTCTTTCAAATGAAATGCCACTGCAACCACAGGTACTCGTCGAACCATTTGACAAGTGGGCACTAGATTTTTTTGAACCAATCAGCCCACCTTCAAAGGAAAAGAGATATATTCTAGTATGTACTAATGATCCAAATCGGATCCACAAAAGACTATCAAGAAATTTGACTGTACCGAGTTGAACAAATCTCTAATGAAATCCAAAACTGCATCAAAAATGTCCTGAACTAATGGCCATGGCAACTGGCATGAAACGACGAGGACCTTGGTCAAATCATGCTAACCAAGGCCCATGGAGACTGCGTAGGAGGTCAAAACAGCCCCTGGGAGCCCCAGATCGTGCATCGCTAGGAAAACGGGGCCAAAATGGGGAAGCGTTAAGCACTCGGTCATGTTGGGAGCTAGAGAACTGCGAGCAAAGAAAGAAAAAGCAATAAAACGCAAAGGCGGGACCCACACCCTGGAAACTTGCGGTTTTGATCGGGGTTCCCTTGAACGGTAAGAGGTTTTGGAGGAGGGCGGAGCGATCCCACTCACCGATCGATGCGTGGTAGTGGAGGTGAGAGAAACACCACGTGATCGCGTGCTAACGGTCGAGCAAGTCAACCACGCTCGACGTGTGTATGACGTTGGATCTGGAGGAGCCCAGATTGGACAGTTGAGATTACGCCAAGTAGAAAGAAGAAGAATCGATAGGGATTAAGCCGCATTCTAAAAGGATTTGGAATCTGTTTGAGCACCACAGTGGAGAAGAATGTATCCAAAACATAACCGAAGAAAGGAGTCGAATAAGCATGCAAGCACCAGTTATATGGGGACATGTGGCATTCCCTGAGAGCTCATGTTGACGCCGAACAGGGAATGCCAAGCACAACTGTGGAAGGTGAGTTGATGTAGGTGGGAGAGGAACCGAACAGGCATAGGGGTCGAATGGTTAAAGCCATGAATGGAGACAATCGAAAGTAAGAGAGGGTACTGAGAGGAGTCCAAGCGACCAGAGAGACAGTGAACAGTGAACCCTGAGAGGAGGACTAAACACAGAGAACAGTAAAGCCAAGCAGAGGAGACAGAGGGCCGAGCTGACCATAGGCAGCATCGAGCACCAAAGAGCTTGAGGATTCAAGCCTCCCCATAGAGGAATCCGTCTGGATTGAGCATCACAGTTGGCTCTTTCCACTGTAGAACAAAGGTCACAGAGCTGGTAAGAAGAATAAGAGTCTATGTCCTCTGAGTGGATTGGGGAATCCAAGAACCACCCTGCCAAGCAAAAATCTGCTTTAGGAGAACTCACATCGAGTCCCTGCATTGTAATTTCACTATTATAAGACACAATAAAACAAGGCAACCACTAAAGTTGGACCGGAGATGTAGCCCTGGAGAATAGGGTGAAATCCTTATTAAAAATTGTTTGTATCTAGTGTTTCTTATTGTATTTCTCTGTTGTCTTTCCATTTAAAATGTCTTTGTATTGGCAATCTGATTGATTTGTTGTTTCAGTAACACAGAACACACACACCAGCACATGAGTCTCTAATACCTTTTGTTTAACAAATCTTCAACTGATGGCACTCATAGGGTGATTATCAGATCAAGTGGTATCAGAGCTTTAGTCTGTAAGGTTAGACAAGTTTGTGTTGGTTTAGCTCTGAATGCTCACTAGATCAAAGCTCAAATTAGGAGTAGGAGAGCTAGTGGAAATTAATCTTGAAATTGGGAGAGTCTATTCTCAGAAGACAATGTCAGAAGAAGGTTCTATAGGGCCAAACCCTCAATTCATAGAAATTTTCCTAACTATAAATTCCATGGTAGAAGGAATGTATAGGGACTTTAGAAAAAATAAGGATGAAGATTCATCAGGCTCTAAACAAGAAAAAGAAGAAGATGAATCTCATTCCCATGACCACTCCAAAGGAAAGGGGAAAGAAGAAAGCTTTCCTACACCTCCTAGTAGCCATGTGCATTGTTATCACTGAAAATATTTCAAAGGAAAAGGGTAAGGTAAAGGTTAATTGATCCTGGACATATTCATGTTGATCTTGGTTGTGTTCATACAATTGGCATTTGATACAATTCTTAGTTTGTGCAAACAAACTCATGGTGGCAAAGATCAGAAATCTTCATCAAAATCAAGTGAGGCAGTTCCTAAATTAAGCAAGGAAAGACACATCAGATGGATTAATAATAGGCTCAGACCCAACATCAAAGTGATGAAGAGGCAAATTGAAGACTTGGAGATTCAGCTAAGCATGAAGGACATCCTTAGCTAAAAGAAATCACATAGCAAAGTAAGGCTAAGTCCTAATTTTGATAAATTGCCTTTGAAGTCATTTTAAAAGGATGGTGTTTATGTTTTAAGTTTTGAACAACCTCATGGTATATGGGAAATTCATTTCAATATAAAGAGGCTCAATATAGTCGAATTGGCATAAAACTGTGTTTTTGAAATTACACAGCAGTTTCGTAGTGCGCTACGAAACTGCTGTAGGTGCATATTATGAATTAGTGGACCAATTTTGTGAGACAAAGAGAAATATTTTCAAATGGGAATCTATGCAAAGGATCATTTACAAAGTGTCAACATTCAGCAAGGGCAAACAAGTAGAAGAAGGACATCTTTGAACTCTAAGCTATATGTTATAAAGGTGATCACTATTTCATAACTTGTTTTTACCAGTCAACTTCTAGAAGAGGTTCTGAGCAGTTGAAATCTCATCTCTGAAAAGTGAAAGAGGTTTGCATCCTTAAGATACTGAAGTACAAAAACCTCTTCCACTTTCTTCAGATCCGTTACTATCTGGGAGAAATTATGGACCAAAGTTGTGCTACGAAACTGCTGTAGGTGCAGTTTTTCACATGCATATTTCTCTGTTTTAGACCTGTTCGTCAAGGATCGATTCTGGATAGCTGGAGAAGTATTTTAAAAAAACAAGAGAGGTTTTTGTTCTCGACATCTGGGAAGAAACAAACCTCCTTCATTTTCCTCAAATACATCATGAGCTGGGAGAAACGAATGATCAAACTTGCGCTACAAAACTGCAGTAAGTGCAGTTTTTCACAAGTATATTTCTCTGTTTGACACCTGTTTTTCAAAGACATATTGTGAGCGGTAGGAAAGTTGTTTCAAAAAAGAAAGAGAGGTTTTTATTAAGCATGGATTGGTTCAAAAAATACTCTTTCCGTTTTTCCAAATACATTTTTTATGAGAAATTATGAGCTCTGTCCCAAGACCTATTTTTCAGCCAAAACAGAGCAAGGGACAGTTTCCTAGTTTCTAGGAACAACAAAAGGATGAGTCATCAAGGGCCAGCTAGAAGGTTATGGGCTTCATAAAATTCGACTTCATGGAGTTTTATGTGTCAAAAGGAGTGTTTAATTCCTAGATAAGGTTTTTTTGATCATAATGAGGAGTTACACTCCTAATTGTCTTAGGTCTCTAGGACTCCTAGTTAGCTATCTTTTGTATTAAATAGTTAGTTTAAGTGTCATTAGGTGTCAAATAAGGAGGAATTTGAATTCCCCTCATGCTTGAGGAGGAATCTAAATCAGTTAGAATAAGAACTCTATATATAGCTGAAGCAGCAATGTACTCAGGGTTGGAAATTTTATGAAAAGGCTGGTATTTGGCTTATGTAAGACTCTGTTTCAGTAATACATGTTTGGCTTTACTTCTCAGGATTCATGAGGGATTTTTTATGTTCAGAATATGTGATGTTGTACTTTTCTTAATTCTTTCAGTGGTATGGATGTGTAATCACTCAGAATTCACTGGATGTGCTCTGACTTCCTGTATACATTCATAAACTGTGTGGTCCTATATGAGTTTATGTTCTGAATGTTTAAATGCTGAATGCCCTGACTTCCATGTAAGGTTGAGTTCATTGTTATATTGAGGTGTTGTTGACTCCATAAGCCCAATGGATTAGTTGTTTAATGTATTATTCCCACCATTCATATTTTCAATGTTTATTCCACAAGAGTTAGCCATCTAATTATTAGTCAAAATCAAATAACCCTTTGAGAGAGGAGCCCTCTCAGGCTAAGGAGGCTAAGCCTTAGTCAAAAGATTGGTTTGAAACAGTTACTTGAAGTCTTCGTTTATATACCTTCCAGGGCTTGATTTTGAGATAAACATGCATAATAAGAAAGCATCCTTGATTAAATTGGATGTCAAATTTGATTTGCCTATATATGATGGAGAGCTAAATGCTGAAAATTTGGACAATTGGATTAGACAAATTGATGTGTATTGCAGAGTACAGAACATAGACTCAGACAAGCGTAAGATTTAGCTGGAAAGCCTACACCTAAGTGGCACTGCCTTTGTTTGGTGGGAAGGCAAAACCCAAGCTGATATGAGGAAGCATGGTAAGACCATCTCTGTCTGGAGTGAATTTGTTTCTGCAATCAAAAAGCAGTTTTATCCATTGGCCTACATGCAACAAGCCATGATGAGTTGGAAAACTCTTCGGCAGTTGAAAGGGCAAAGTGTACAAGGGTATACTCAAGAATTTAGAAATAGAGCATTGATGTTGGGTATATCATTAGACTCACCAGAAACTCTTTTGAAGTACATTGGTGGTCTACACAGCTACATGAGGCATACCATCCTCATGTTTAATCCCACTACAATAGATGAGGTATTAGTACAAGCTACTCATCTAGAAGCTAGAGGAAAGAATGGAAATCCGGAAGTTGGGGGATCATCCCAACCCACTGTAAGCAAGAACAAGGAGAAAAGAAAGCAGAAGTCGAAAGCAAGGAAGGCTAACACTGCAGAAAAAGGAAAAGCTTCATGCACTCACTGTAAAAAGGAGGGCCATTATGATGAGCATTGTTGGATTCTGCATCCAGAGTTGAGACCTAAGAAGTCTGAGGGCAAGAAGAAGAATATTGTTGCAGCTATGTAGAAATATTTGGGGTCAGACTCAGGAGATGAAACAATCATTGTAGCCATAGGTATAAAATGTAAGAATTCTGAAGCATCTACTAGTAAATCTGCTCAATTGGTTGTTGATGAAGAACATGAGAGAAAAAGGCATGAGCTTTTCCATATTCGAGTTGTTTCCAAAAATCAAAAGATTAATACTTTGTTTGATAGTGGCTCACAAGTAAATCTAATTTTTGAAGCAATTGTAAGGAAATTGGGATTAACAACTACATCTCATAAGAAACCATACCCATTAGGATGGTTGAATGATAAAGCACAACTACAAGTGACTAGAGCAGTGCAAACTCAAAGTTTTCTTTGGGTCAGGCATTTGTAGATGAGGTTGAGTTAGATGTAATTCCTTTGGATATATGTGGAATTTTTTTAGGAAGTCCTTACTTGTATGTTAGAAAGGATATTTTCTATAGAGCTAAGAACAAGTATCTACTTGTTAAAGATGGAATCGAATACTTTGTAAGAGCTCACAAGCTCAAGAATAATTATACTCTCATAAACTCAAGACAAATGAAAATAATGATAAATTCATGCAAACAATTCTTACTGATGGTTGTAAAGGAAAGGACACCTGATAAAACCAAAATATTTGGGGGCTATAATGCTAATCAACAAGCTGATATAGAAAAGATTGTTTCAGAGTATGATGTCTTATTTCAAGAACCTAAAGAACTACCACCCAAAAAGGTAATAGTGCATGATATTATTTTGCAGCAAGATGTTCCTTTGCCTAACATTGGGATGTACAGGTTGTCCGCTTTAGAAAATGTTGAAATCAAGAAGCAGGTGTAGGAGTTGCTCGAGAAAGGGATCATCAAGCCTAGCACATCAACATGTGACTCACCAATCGTTTTGGTGAGAAAGAAAGATGGCTCGTGGAGAATGTGCATTGATTACCGAGCACTGAATAAGATAACAATTAAAAATCATTATCCCCTTCCTCACATAGATGATCTTTTAGATCGATTGAAGGAAGCTGTTTATTTCACCAAGATGGATTTCCACAATGGATACCATCAGGTCAGAGTTGCAGAGAAAGATGCATGGAAAATTGTTTTCAAAACAAAGCAGGGATTGTATGAATGGCTGGTTATGCCTTTTGGCTTTACCAATGCCCCTGCTACTTTCATGAGATTAATGAATGATGTACTCAGACCTTTTCTTAATGATTTTGTTATTGTGTATCTGGATGGCATTCTGATTTTTAGTAAAACGTGGGAAGAACATTTAAAGCATGTTAAGTAGACATTAGATGTTTTGGAAAGGGAAAAACTTTATGTTAAACTCTCCAAATGTGAATTTGGCAAAACCTCTCTAAATTATTTGGGGCATATAGTAGGGGGAGGTGAATTGAAAATAGATCCCTCTAAAATGGCAGTCATCATAAACTAGCCTAAACCCAAGTTTGCTACAGAAGTGAGAAGCTTCTTAGGAGTAGCACAGTATTGGAGGAAGTTCATTTCAAATTTTTCCTCAATTTCAGCTCCCTTACATGCTTTGACAGGATTGAACAAGGTGTTTCAGTGGGGAGACAAATAGCAGAAATCCTATGACACCTTGAAAGAAAAAATTAGTACAACTCCTGTACCAGCATTGCCAGATCTACAAAGACCATTTGAGATCCAAATTGATGCCAGTGACTATGCCATGGGAGTAGTGTTGACACAGCATGGTAAACTCGTATGTTATCATTCTGAGACTTTTAATCCTGTAGTATTTAACTATCCTACATATCATAAAGAATTGTATGCATTAGTTCAGAGTGTGAAAAAGTGGAAACATTATTTAATGGGCAAAGAAACAGTAATACATACTGATCATCAGCCACTTCAATACCTACACTCCCAAACTATATTGCAACAATCAAGACATTACAGATGGATGGGTTTTCTACAACAATTTCATTTAGTCATCAGGTATAAAAAGGGCATACATAACAAGGTTGCAGACATGTTATCTAGACCCATTATAAATGCATCTACCATACTTAAGCATAATTATATGTTGTATGAAAGCTACATAGAACAGTATGCTTAGGATATGGACTTTAAATATGTATATGCAACTTTGAGTCAAGGTAAAAAAGTAGAAGAATTGGACTATCATGTGAAGGACCAACTCTTATATCATTGTGGGAAACTCTGTATTCCACAAATTGAGAGAGAACATATAATTAGGGAAGCACACACTTCTTTGATATCAGGTCACTTTGGGGTAAGTAAAACAGTTGCACAGTTGCAAAGGTTCTGCTATCTGCTGAAAATGAATGAAACAGTTTCTATATATGTAAAGGGGTGTGCCATGTGTGCTAAAACCAAGCCCAACAATAGAAAACTAGGCTTGTACACTCCCTTGCCAGTTCCTTCTCACCCTTGGGAAAGCATTTCCATGGATTTCGTTGGAGGACTGTCTAAATCTAGGAAAGGTCATGATTATCTATATGTTGTTGTGGATAGGTTCAACAAAATGTGTATTTTGATACCCTGTAGTAAACAGATTACAGCTGAACAAACTTCAAAGTTATTATTTGAACATGTATGGGTTCATTTTGGATTACCCACTTCTATAGTATCTGATCGATACACCTGATTTGTGGGGAAGTTTTGGTCAAGTCTGTGGGAATTGATGAACACCAAATTAAAGAAAAGCACAGCTTTTCATCCAAAAACAGATGGCCAGACAGAAGTAGTTAACAGGATGGTGATCCAACTACTGAGAGGATATTGCAGCAAACAACCTAAGCTTTGGGATGAGCATTTGTGTTATGTGCAACATGCTTACGATAGAGCCAAACACTCTTCTACCCAGAGATATCCTTTTGAGACTTGTTTTGGTTTCATACCAAGGTCTACTTTGGATTTTGTCTTTGGTAAAGATACCATGGTTGATAGACACAGTGATGTGGACAAGGAAACTAGGTTCATTGAACAGATCTAGGAGATCCACCAGGCAGTACAGGAACAACTGGAAAAGAGCTAGGCCAAGTACAAGGCTAGGCATGATAAGCATCGAAGGGAGCATAGTTTTCAAGTCGGAGACCAAGTCTGGCTATATATCAACAAGGATAGAATGCAATGTGAAGGTAAAAAGCTAAAACCTATCAGGTATGGACCCTTCAGGATACTTGAGAATATTGGTGAGAATGCTTTTCACCTTGATCTACCAGCTTACATGCACATCTACTCAGCCGTGAATTCAAATTGCTTGAGGTTGTTTGAACCTTCAATAATTGAAGACCCTGAAGAGCAGAGTCAATTACCTTCTGTTGATGACTTGCTACCTGAATACCTTAATGAGTTATAGGAAGACATAGTGCTGGACAGGAAGGTGAGGATGACACGCAGTGGACAAGTCAAATACCTCAGAATTGGGCTTAAAGGTTTGAAGCTGAGTAGTGCGAAGTGGATTGAGATTGGATAAGTGAGATAGCAATTTTCTCACTTAGTCGATGTTTGAAGAAAAACCAACTTTTGGTGGTCCAAAAGCTTTTCAGTAGGGAGGTCGTGATCCAAATCGGATCCATAAAAGACTGTCAAGAACTTTGACTGTATCAAGTTGAACAAATATCTAATGAAATCCAAAACCACGTCAAAAATGCCCTGAACCAGCGGCCTTGGCAACTAGCACCGAACAATGAGGACCTCGGTCAAAGCGCGCTGATCGAGGCCCATGGAGACTACACAGGAGGTCAAAACAGCCCCTAGTAGCGTCGGATCTGGAAAAGGAGGCAATTTTGATGCACGATTAGCGCTAGCACTAATCGTGCATCGCTAAGCAAACGAGGCTGAAATGGGGAAGACTTAAGCACTCGGTCACGTTGGGAGCCAGAGAACCACAGGAAGAGAAAGAAAAAGCGCTAAAACGCAAAGGCGAGACCTGTGCCCTGGAAACCGATAGTTTTGATCGGGGTGCCCTTGAATGGTAAGAGGTTTTGGACGAGAGCGAAGTGATCCCACACAATGATCAACATGTGGCAGCAGAGATGAGAGAAAAACCGTCGTGATCACGTTCTAATGGTCGAGCAAGTCAACCGCGCTAGATGTGTGTATGACATTGGATCTGGAGGAGCCCAGATCGGATGGTTAAGATTACGCCCAGTAGAAAGAAGCAGAATCGACAGGGATTAAGTTGTGTTCTAAAAGGATTTGGAATCCATTTGACTGCCATGGTGGAGAAGAACGTATCCACAACATAACCAAAGAAACGAGCCAACGAAGCATGCTGGCACCATTTAGATGGGGACACGTGGCATTCCTTGAGCACTCATGCTGAAGCCGAACAGGGAACGCCAAGCATAGTTGTGGAAGGTGAGTCGATGCAAGTGAGAGAGGAACTGAATAGGCATAGGGGTCGAATGGTTAAAGCCATGAATGGAGACAGTCGAAAGTAAGAGAGGATATTGAGAGGATTCCAAGCGACCAGAGAGACAATGAATAGTGAACCCTAAGAGGAGGACTGAACACAGAGAACAGTAAAGCCAAGCATAGGAGATAGAGGGCTGAGCTGACCACAGGAAGCATCGAGCACCAGGGAGCTTGAGGATTCAAGCCTCCCCATAGAGGAATCTATCTAGATTAAGCATCACAGTTGGCTCTTTCCACTGTAGAGCAAAGGTCACAGAGCTGGTAGGAAGAATAAGAGTCTGTGTACTCTGAGTGGCTTGGGGAATCCAAGAACCACCCTGTCAAGCAAAAATTTGCTTCAGGAGAACTCACATTGAGTCCCTGCATTGTAATTTCCCTGCTGTAAGACACAATAAAACAAGGCCACCACTGAAGCTGGACCAGAGACGTGGCCCTGGAGAATAGGGTGACCTCCTTATTATAAACTATTTGTGTCTAGTGTTGCTTACTGTATTTCTCTACTGTCTTTCCATTTAAAATGTCTGTGTATTGGCAATCTGATCGATTTGTTGTTTCAATAACACAGAACACACACACCAGCACATGAGTCTCTAATACCTTTTGTTTAACAAATCTTCAATTGATGGCACTCATAGGGTGATTATCAGATCAACTGATTATGTCACTAAATGGGTAGAAGCTAAAGCACTTCCTTTTGCTACTGAAAATATTGTATTTTCATTTATGTTTGAGGATATTTTCACTCATTTTGGTGTTCCAAGAGAAATTGTAACAGATCAAGGAAGGCAGTTCACATCCATATTAGTGTAAAAGATTGTGGAGTAATACAAGATCAAACATCAAAAATCCACTCCATACCATCCATAAGCCAATGGACAAGTTGAGTCCACAAATAAAGTGATTGAAGCAATCCTTACCAAGACTGTACATCTACATAGAAAGGATTGGGTGGAAAAGCTTCCAGAAGCTTTATGGGCCTATAGAACTACATGGAGATACTAAAGGACATACTCCCTATGAACTTTTTTATGGGAAGCAAGTCTTACTTCCGATAGAGTTCTAGATCCAAACCTATAAGACAACAGTCTAGTTAGATCTTGACTTATCAGAAGCATAGAAGCAAAGGACGAGACAACTTAATGAGATTGATGAAATTAGACAAGAAGCTCTCCAGAGAACTAGCCTAGTTCAACAATAGAGATCTAGATGGCATGATAAGTACATTAAAGAAAGGAAATTTCATCCATGGGATTGGGCATTACTCTTTGACTCAAAGTTTAAAAATTTTCAAGGAAAATTCCAAACCCATTGGCTTGGGCCTTATGAAGTTGAATGTGTCTTTGATAATGATGCAACTAGAATCAGGATTATTAATGAAGAGAAAATTCCTCTATTAGTAAATGGACATCGACTCGGACTTTACCAGAAGCCATTGACAAAAGAGGAATCTGTTAAAATGTTCCAATATTATTCAGAATTGAAGATGGTCAAGAAGAGTTCTTCTTCTTTTCCACCTTAGAAATTTTTACTCAATTTTGCTAAAAAAAAGAAATAAATAAAAAATAAATAAATTATAATATATATATATATATATATATATATATATATATATATATATATATTATATACATATACATATAAGGGTAGAAAACCAACATGCTATTGGCATGGTTATACAAAAAATTTAGAGTGAAAACCAATTTTTGTTGGCACTTCAAATTTTCTTTTCAAAAATAAAATAACAAAGTTTCTTTATTAAAGTTTTCTCATCAACTGCAGAATCATTAGGCTCACCTCTAAGAAGCCCAGAACATAGTCCGGGTGTTAACCCTTTTCAAAAAGAGATTTATGACTACATAGAGTCATTGGCAAGAAAAGAGACAACAACTAAAGAAAGAATTCAAAGTCCTGGAGAAGGGAGAAATCAGTTCAATGAACCACAAGAACCTTCAGCCTCAAACATTTTAAAGCAAGAGATTTTTGAGTTGGAGACATTGAACAGATATCTCAAAAATGAGAAATAGACATTGAAGGCAAAAACTTAGACCCAAATTGCAAAAAGTGAAAATATCATCCTTCGTTTGAGTCTGTGGTACAAGAAGAACAAAAAGTTGAAGGAAAACATGGAAATGCAAAGAGAAATTATCAACTTAAAATATAAAATTCTCATGAGAAAACAAAGGATGCCAGCAATTGCCAAAAGAAGAAGAAAGTGGATCTTAGAGGTAATGACCAGAAGGCACAAATGACTAACAATGATGAAGTGTATGAGGACATACAAAACCTACAGCATGGGGGAATGTAGAGTCCAAGGACTGTCTTACCTTGACATCCCCTTTTCCTATACTTATCACCTAAATAATGCAATAGACACAAGGTTTTGCTAAAAGTAAGAATTTACATGTCTTCTTCTTCATGTTTGACTATATACGTTATTTCTTTGTTAAAGTATGCATTCGGCTACGTGTCTATTTCTGTAGCTAATCCAGATTTCTATAGCTGCCTCCATTGTTCGCAGGGATTAGAAGCTCCAGCTCAATAGAGAAAGATACATATGGATAAGGAATAGCCCCCTCATGGATTCCTTCATATTACCTTGAACCAATTCATCAAGAAGGTTGCCGGATATCACAATCAACCCCCAAAGTCAACTACAAGATTATCGTCGGAACAGAATCTAAGTTTCAACGAAATCTTATCAATTTGTTTTTCTGAATAGAAAATTGATTGTTTAGCAATATAGTTTGATCAAAATAATGATATTTAGGCTTGAAATAATCATACTGTAATGCTGAAGAATTATTATAAAAGCTATGGTGATCCAGGTGGATATTGGTGGCCACCCGCTAATTCCACTTGGATGTTTTTTCAGTTTCCTTAATTATAGCACAGTTTACTATTTTTAGCAGTTTTTCGGGTCCTAAACTTCTGGAGCCGTTTTGAGGCCCTAAACGACATTTTTTTGGGAAATATACCACCAATGATTTATTTGTCTAAAAATCATCTTTTCCGTTGTAGTCCTCGG
Source organism: Pinus taeda (assembly GCA_000404065.3). Taxonomy (NCBI): domain Eukaryota; kingdom Viridiplantae; phylum Streptophyta; class Pinopsida; order Pinales; family Pinaceae; genus Pinus; species Pinus taeda. The sequence continues at coordinate 2,819 of APFE030037020.1, read as the reverse complement.
AGAGATCTTTCCAACGGGCTATCATGCGCATCAAACGGAGATAATACAACCAATTCGCGACCCCGGGAAGTTGATGTACCAACTTACCCAAAAACGGGGCCCACAATTTGGCGTTTCATCTTCTAGGGTCAGGTTTTGGAATGTGAAGGGTTTTCCATTGTTTGTCAACAATAAATAGGCCTTCGAGCCTCATTGTAAGACTATTCAGAGGCATGTAGCCACACATCTCTTCTCAGAGATAAGTTGCCATCGCCCTAGCTGGTTTATTTCCATTTATGGTTGTAAGCATATTTTAGTATTTTCCATTAATGAAATGAAGTATTATTTCCGCTGAATATTTGTGTATATGGTTATCTTTGTAGTTTTTTGTGTTCCTGTTTAAGTCTGGATCAGTGTTATCAAAGCGGTATGCTTTTTCTCTGTTTTTCTTTACATGTCCCCAACGAGGTCGGGATATAAGGAGTTAGGGATTGAGCTAGTTGAACCTTTGAAAGGCCAGCCTCGCAAATCCCGACGGCCTCCCATGGTGGATGAGAAGAAAGATGAGGGAGTAGGAGATCCTATGAAAATATTGCTCGAAGAATCCCTTGAGTGACAACGGAACGCGATGATGGACAACTTTGCCCAAATCCTTCAACGGCTACCCAAAAGTGATGCATCGGCTTCCAGCACCTACTCTGGAAATGCCACGCCCTTTAAGGTACAAGTTAATTTTGAAATCCCCATATTCCAAGGTCAAATAGACATAGATGTTGTAGATAAATGGTTAAATCTACTAGAGCGTTATTTTTCTGTTCATGAATTTTCGAGTCGGGAAAAGATTGTTTTCGCTCTTCTCAAAGCAGCCCCCCACGTCAAGGACTGGTGGGAAACCTATTGCGAGCAGAAGGATGAAACTACAGGCTCGCTATTTTCAGCCGCACCCATCTGGAATTCATTCTGGGATGCCATTAAGGAGCAATACTACCCTATTGGAAGCTATGAGGATGAATACATAAAGTGGACCACGTTGCAGTAGGGAAGGGATCAAGATGTGCCGGAGTTCACCAATATTTTCCATACCCTTCGCACGAAGTTGGGTATCAAGGATTCGGAGTAGCATTTGATACTCAAATACCGCAGCTACCTTCACAAGTACATCCAGGAAGAAATGGAATTCCTGAACATCTCCTCTCTCAGCATAGCATACTGATACACCGTCAAGATCGAGCAGAAGTTTAAACAAAAGAAGCGAGACTTTGGATCTGTGAATCCAAAGCAAGGGAAAGGTGCCCCGAAACCACAGAACAAAGGACAAAGCTAAGGCGGAGTAGCCCAAGACAACCTGCCAAAGCTACAAGCAAAGAACAGTGCCGCAAAGCCAAGAAAGGACACGGGAAAATGGTGTGAGTTCCATAAGAGCTCCACTCACAACACAGGTGAGTGTTGGGCGAAGCAGTCACTGGTGGCTGAGCTAAAGGTTTTAGAATCAGATGCAGGTTCAGACTCTGAGTCAGAACCCGACAAGGGGAATGACAAAGGGAATCATATCATTGATGTAGATCCCAGCGCCACTGTTGCTACTGCCAAGATCCAGAAAAACAAACCCGAAGATCCTGAGGAGGAGGAGTGTCTCTTCCACTCCTAGATGTGGGTAAGGGGCTCCCCGCTACAGCTCATTGTCGATAGTGGGAGCCAAAAGAACCTCATTTCAGCAGAGGTCATGAAGCGGTTGGGCTTACCGACCACAGCACATCTACAACTGTACACCATCGGGTGGCTGCACCAAGGACGGGATCTTCGCGTGAGCCAATAGTATCGCCTTCCATACAACATCAAGCCCTTCACAGATGAGGTATTGTGTGACATTGCTCCCCTTGAAGTTTGTGATTGTATTATTAGGACAACATACTTGTGGAGCACCTGCTGTGTATGAATCAAGGCCTCGTGCTGTTATTATTACATTGGGAAATCAGTTGTACAGGATACCAGAGGTAGCACCACCTACTTCCATCTCTTTGATTACTGCAAAACAATGTAGTAAGCTCATTTCCAAAACTGAAAATTTTGTTTTCCTGATAATACGCCCTCAAGGAAAGAAGAAGACGGTGGCCACAACCTCCAGACAAGGCCCCTCTGCACGACAACTACAGATGGACAAGGTCGTGGAGGAGTACGAGGACATCTTCATCTCCCCTGTAGGGGTTCCTCTGCACTGTCAGGTCAAGCACTCCATCGATCTGACCCCAGGTGTGCCGCTACCCAATGGACCAATTTATCGATGCTCCATTCTCGAGAATGATGAAATCAAGAGGCAGATTCAGGAGCTGCTGCAGAAAGGCCACATTCGTCCAAGTTCATTGCCTTGTGGGATCCCAATTGTGTTGGTACAGAAGAAGGATGGGACTTGGAGACTCTGTATTGACTATCGGGCGGTGAACAAGATCACTGTCTGTAATAGGTACCCGATCCCACGCATTGATGACCTCCTAGACCAGCTAAAGGGGGGAAAATATTTCAACAAGATTGATCTGAAGTTAGGATATCACCAGGTACCGATCGAACCCTATGATGTGTGGAAGACTGCCTTCAAAGCCAAGGAGGGCCTTTTCGAATGGTTGGTTATGCCTTTCAAGTTGACGAATGCTCCTGCAACCTTCATGAGGCTAATGGATGACATATTGTGGCCATTCACCAACTCATTTGTAGCGGTATACTTGGATGACATTCTGATCTTCATCCGGAGTTGGGAAGAGCACCTCCACCACATCCGACAGGTTCTCCAAACACTGCGGCAACACAAGCTATGTGCCAATTTGGAGAAATGCACTTTTGGCATG